>JAFEUB010001691.1:0-22931 GCA_024529925.1 Ophthalmolycus amberensis
TCTGGTGATGATACTCTGATGAGGATACTCTGGTGATGAGGATACTCTGGTGATGAGGATACTCTGGTGATGAGGATACTCTGGTGATGAGGATACTCTGTGATGAGGATACTCTGGTGATGAGGATACTCTTGTGTGGGAGGATACTCTGGTGATGAGGATACTCTGTTGATGAGGATACTCTGGTGATGAGGATACTCTGGTGATGAGGATACTCTGGTGATGAGGATACTCTGGTGATGAGGATACTCTGGTGATGAGGATACTCTGGTGATGAGGATACTCTGGTGATGAGGATACTCTGTGATGAAGATACTCTGGTGATGAAGATACTCTGGTGATGAGGATACTCTGGTGATGAAGATACTCTGGTGATGATGATACTCTGGTGATGAGGATACTCTGTGGTGAGGATACTCTGGTGATGAGGATACTCTGGTGATGATGATACTCTGTGATGAGGATACTCTGGTGATGAAGATACTCTGGTGATGAGGATACTCTGGTGATGAGATACTCTGGTGATGAGGATACTCTGTGATGAGATACTCTGGTGATGAGGATACTCTGTGATGAGGATACTCTGGTGATGAAGATACTCTGGTGATGAGGATACTCTGGTGGTGAGGATACTCTGGTGATGAGGATACTCTGTGATGAGGATACTCTGGTGATGAGGATACTCTGGTGATGAGATACTCTGGTGATGAAGATACTCTGGTGATGAGGATACTCTGGTGATGAGGATACTCTGGTGATGAGGATACTCTGGTGATGAGGATACTCTGGTGATGAGGATACTCTGGTGATGAAGATACTCTGTTGATGAGGATACTCTGGTGATGAGGATACTCTGGTGATGATGATAATCTGGTGATGAGATACTCTGGTGATGAGATACTCTGGTGATGAGGATACTCTGGTGATGAGGATACTCTGGTGATGAGGATACTCTGGTGATGAGGATACTCTGGTGATGAGGATACTCTGGTGATGAGGATACTCTGGTGATGAGGATACTCTGGTGGTGAGGATACTCTGGTGATGAGGATACTCTGGTGATGAGGATACTCTGGTGATGAGGATACTCTGGTGATGAAGATACTCTGGTGATGAGGATACTCTGGTGATGAGGATACTCTGGTGGTGAAGGGATATCTGGCTGGTGATGAAGATACTCTGGTGATGAAGATACTCTGGTGATGAGGATACTCTGGTGATGAAGATACTCTGTTGATGAGGATACTCTGGTGATGTAGATACTCTGGTGATGATGATAATCTGGTGATGAGGATACTCTGGTGATGTAGATACTCTGGTGATGATGATAATCTGGTGATGTAGATACTCTGTGATGATGATAATCTGGTGATGAGGATACTCTGCTGAGAGGATACTCTGGTGAAGAGGATGCTCTGGTGGCGAGCATACTCTGGTGATGAGGATACTCTGGTGGTGAGGATACTCTGGTGATGAGGATACTCTTGTGATGAGGATACTCTGGTGATGAGGATACTCTGCTGATGAGGATACTCTGGTGAAGAGGATGCTCTGGTGATGAGGATACTCTGGTGATGAGGATACTCTGGTGGTGAGGATACTCTGGTGATGAGGATACTCTGGTGATGAGGATACTCTGGTGATGAAGATACTCTGTTGATGAGGATACTCTGGTGATGAGGATACTCTGTTGATGAGGATACTCTGGTGATGAGATACTCTGGTGATGAGGATACTCTGGTGATGAGGATACTCTGGTGATGAAGATACTCTGGTGATGAGGATACTCTGGTGATGAGGATACTCTGGTGATGAGGATACTCTGGTGATGAAGATACTCTGGTGATGAGGATACTCTGGTGATGAGGATACTCTGGTGATGAGATACTCTGGTGATGAGGATACTCTGGTGATGAGGATACTCTGGTGATGAGATACTCTGGTGATGAGGATACTCTGGTGATGAGGATACTCTGGTGATGAGGATACTCTGGTGATGAGATACTCTGGTGATGAGGATACTCTGGTGATGAGGATACTCTGGTGATGAGATACTCTGGTGATGAGATACTCTGGTGATGAATATACTCTGGTGATGAGGATACTCTGGTGATGAAGATACTCTTTGATGAGGATACTCTGGTGATGAGATACTCTGGTGATGAGATAGATGTTGTGATGATACTCTCTGGTGATGAGGATACTCTGGTGATGAGGATACTCTGGTGATGTAGATACTCTGGTGATGATGATAATCTGGTGATGAGGATACTCTGGTGATGATGATACTCTGGTGATGAGGATACTCTGGTGATGAGGATACTCTGGTGATGAGATACTCTGGTGATGAGGATACTCTGGTGATGAGGATACTCTGGTGATGAGGATACTCTGGTGATGAGGATACTCTGTGATGAGGATACTCTGGTGATGAGGATACTCTGGTGAAGAGGATACTCTGGTGAAGAGGATACTCTGGTGATGAGGATACTCTGGTGATGAGGATACTCTGGTGATGAGGATACTCTGGTGATGAGGATACTCTGGTGATGAGGATACTCTGGTGATGAAGATACTCTGTTGATGAGGATACTCTGGTGATGAAGATACTCTGGTGATGAAGGATACTCTGGTGATGAGGATACTCTGGTGATGAAGATACTCTGGTGATGAAGATACTCTGGTGATGAGATACTCTGGTGATGAGGATACTCTGGTGATGAGGATATCTGGTGATGAGGATACTCTGGTGATGAGGATACTCTGGTGATGAGGATACTCTGGTGATGAGGATACTCTGGTGATGAGGATACTCTGGTGATGAAGATACTCTGGTGATGAGGATACTCTGGTGATGAATACTCTGGTGATGAGGATACTCTGGTGATGAGGATACTCTGGTGATGAGGATACTCTGGTGATGAGGATACTCTGTGGTGAGATACTCTGGTGATGAGGATACTCTGGTGATGAGGATACTCTGGTGATGAAGATACTCTGGTGATGAGGATACTCTGGTGATGAAGATACTCTGGTGATGAAGATACTCTGGTGATGAGGATACTCTGGTGATGAAGATACTCTGTGATGAGGATACTCTGGTGATGAGGATACTCTGGTGATGAGGATCATCTGGTGATGAGGATACTCTGTGATGAGGATACTCTGGTGATGAAGATACTCTGGTGATGAAGATACTCTGGTGATGAGATACTCTGGTGATGAAGATACTCTGGTGATGAGGATACTCTGGTGATGAGATACTCTGGTGATGAGGATACTCTGGTGATGAGGATACTCTGGTGATGAGGATACTCTGGTGATGAGGATACTCTGGTGATGAGGATACTCTGGTGATGAGGATACTCTGGTGATGAGGATACTCTGGTGATGAGGATACTCTGGTGATGAGGATACTCTGGTGATGAGGATACTCTGGTGATGAGGATACTCTGGTGATGAGGATACTCTGGTTGATGAGGATACTCTGGTGATGAGGATACTCTGTGATGAGGATACTCTGGTGATGAGGATACTCTGGTGATGAGGATACTCTGGTGATGAGGATACTCTGGTGATGAGGATACTCTGGTGATGAGGATACTCTGGTGATGAGGATACTCTGGTGATGAAGATACTCTGGTGATGAGGATACTCTGGTGATGAAGATACTCTGGTGATGAGGATACTCTGGTGATGAGATACTCTGGTGATGAGGATACTCTGGTGATGAGGATACTCTGGTGATGAGATACTCTGGTGATGAGGATACTCTGGTGATGTAGATACTCTGGTGATGATGATACTCTGGTGATGAGGATACTCTGGTGATGAGGATACTCTGGTGATGAGGATACTCTGGTGGCGGATACTCTGGTGATGAGGATACTCTGGTGATGAGGATACTCTGGTGATGAGGATACTCTGGTGATGAGGATACTCTGGTGATGAGGATACTCTGTTGATGAAGATACTCTGGTGATGAAGATACTCTGTTGATGAGGATACTCTGGTGATGTAGATACTCTGGTGATGATGATACTCTGGTGATGTAGATACTCTGGTGATGATGATACTCTGGTGATGAGGATACTCTGGTGATGAGGATACTCTGGTGATGAGGATACTCTGGTGATGAGGATACTCTGGTGATGAGGATACTCTGGTGATGAGGATACTCTGGTGATGAGGATACTCTGGTGATGAGGATACTCTGGTGATGAGGATACTCTGGTGATGATGGTACTTGGTGAGGATACTCTGGTGATGAAGATACTCTGGTGATGAGGATACTCTGGTGATAGGAATACTCTGGTGATGAGGATACTCTGGTGATGAGGATACTCTGGTGATGAGGATACTCTGGTGATGAGGATACTCTGGTGATGAAGATACTCTGGTGATGAGGATACTCTGGTGATGAGGATACTCTGGTGATGAGATACTCTGGTGATGAGGATACTCTGGTGATGAGGATACTCTGGTGATGAGATACTCTGGTGATGAGGATACTCTGGTGATGAAGATACTCTGGTGATGAGGATACTCTGGTGTGAGGATACTCTGGTGATGAGGATACTCTGGTGAAGATACTCTGGTGATGAGGATACTCTGGTGATGAGGATACTCTGGTGATGAGGATACTCTGGTGATGAGGATACTCTGGTGATGAAGATACTCTGTTGATGAATTACTCTGGTGATGAGGATACTCTGGTGATGAAGATACTCTGTTGATGAGGATACTCTGGTGATGAGGATACTCTGGTGATGAGGATACTCTGGTGATGAGGATACTCTGGTGATGAAGATACTCTGGTGATGATGATAATCTGGTGATGAGATACTCTGGTGATGATGATACTCTGGTGATGAGGATACTCTGCTGATGAGGATACTCTGGTGATGAGGATACTCTGGTGATGAGCATACTCTGGTGATGAGGATACTCTGGTGATGAGGATACTCTGGTGATGAGGATACTCTGGTGATGAGGATACTCTGGTGATGAGGATACTCTGGTGATGAGGATACTCTGGTGATGAGGATACTCTGGTGGTGAGGATACTCTGGTGATGAGGATACTCTGGTGATGAGGATACTCTGGTGATGAGGATACTCTGGTGATGAGGATACTCTGTGATGAAGATACTCTGTTGATGAGGATACTCTGGTGATGAAGATACTCTGTTGATGAAGATACTCGGTGATGAGGATACTCTGGTGATGAGATACTCTGTTGATGAAGATACTCTGGTGATGAAGATACTCTGGTGGTGAGGATACTCTGGTGATGAGGATACTCTGTGATGAGGATACTCTGGTGATGAGGATACTCTGTTGATGAAGATACTCTGGTGATGAGGATACTCTGGTGATGAGGATACTCTGGTGATGAAGATACTCTGTTGATGAGGATACTCTGGTGATGAAGATACTCTGGTGATGAGGATACTCTGGTGATGTAGATACTCTGGTGATGATGATAATCTGGTGATGAGGATACTCTGGTGATGAGGATACTCTGGTGATGAGGATACTCTGGTGATGAGGATACTCTGTGATGAAGATACTCTGTTGATGAGATACTCTGTTGATGAAGATACTCTGGTGATGAGGATACTCTGGTGATGAGGATACTCTGGTGATGAGATACTCTGGTGTGAGGATACTCTGGTGATGAGGATACTCTGGTGATGAGGATACTCTGGTGATGAGGATACTCTGGTGATGAGGATACTCTGGTGATGAGATACTCTGGTGATGAAGATACTCGGTGATGAGGATACTCTGGTGATGAAGATACTCTGGTGATGAGGATACTCTGGTGATGTAGATACTCTGGTGATGATGATAATCTGGTGATGAGGATACTCTGGTGATGAGGATACTCTGGTGATGAGGATACTCTGGTGATGAAGATACTCTGGTGATGAGATACTCTGGTGATGAGGATACTCTGGTGATGAGGATACTCTGGTGATGAGGATACTCTGGTGATGAGGATACTCTGGTGATGAGGATACTCTGGTGATGAGGATACTCTGGTGATGAGGATACTCTGGTGATGAGGATACTCTGGTGATGAGGATACTCTGGTGATGAAGATACTCTGTTGATGAGGATACTCTGGTGGTGAGGATACTCTGGTGATGAGGATACTCTGGTGGTGAGGATACTCTGGTGAGAGGATACTCTGGTGATGAAGATACTCTGTTGATGAGGATACTCTGGTGATGAAGATACTCTGTGATGAGGATACTCTGGTGATGAGATACTCTGGTGATGATGATACTCTGGTGATGAGGATACTCTGGTGATGTAGATACTCTGGTGATGATGATACTCTGGTGATGTAGATACTCTGGTGATGATGATACTCTGGTGATGAGGATACTCTGCTGAAGAGATACTCTGGTGAAGAGGATGCTCTGGTGGCGAGCATACTCTGGTGATGAGGATACTCTGGTGGTGAGGATACTCTGGTGAAGAGGATACTCTGGTGATGAGGATACTCTGGTGATGAGATACTCTGTTGATGAAGATACTCTGGTGATGAAGATACTCTGTTGATGAGGATACTCTGGTGATGTAGATACTCTGGTGATGAGGATACTCTGGTGATGAGGATACTCTGGTGATGAGGATACTCTGGTGATGAGGATACTCTGGTGATGAGGATACTCTGGTGATGAGGATACTCTGGTGATGAGGATACTCTGTTGATGAGGATACTCTGTTGATGAGGATACTCTGGTGATGAGGATACTCTGGTGATGAGGATACTCTGGTGATGAATACTCTGGTGATGAGGATACTCTGTTGATGAAGATACTCTGGTGATGAGGATACTCTGGTGATGAGGATACTCTGGTGATGAGGATACTCTGGTGATGAGGATACTCTGGTGATGAAGATACTCTGTTGATGAGGATACTCTGGTGATGAAGATACTCTGGTGATGAGGATACTCTGGTGATGAGGATACTCTGGTGATGAAGATACTCTGGTGATGAGGATACTCTGGTGATGAGGATACTCTGGTGATGAGGATACTCTGGTGATGAGGATACTCTGGTGATGAAGATACTCTGGTGATGAGGATACTCTGGTGTGAGGATACTCTGGTGATGAGGATACTCTGGTGATGAGGATACTCTGGTGATGAGGATACTCTGGTGATGAGGATACTCTGGTGATGAGGATACTCTGGTGATGAGGATACTCTGGTGATGAGATACTCTGGTGATGAATACTCTGGTGATGAGGATACTCTGGTGATGAAGATACTCTGTTGATGAGGATACTCTGGTGATGTAGATACTCTGGTGATGATAATCTGGTGATGAGGATACTCTGGTGATGTAGATACTCTGGTGATGATGATAATCTGGTGATGTAGATACTCTGGTGATGATGATAATCTGGTGATGAGGATACTCTGGTGATGAGGATACTCTGGTGAAGAGGATACTCTGGTGGCGAGCATACTCTGGTGATGAGGATACTCTGGTGATGAGGATACTCTGGTGATGAGGATACTCTGTGATGAGGATACTCTGGTGATGAGATACTCTGGTGATGAGGATACTCTGGTGATGAGGATACTCTGGTGGCGAGGATACTCTGGTGATGAGGATACTCTGGTGATGAGGATACTCTGGTGAAGAGGATACTCTGTGACGAGGATACTCTGGTGATGAGGATACTCTGTTGATGAGGATACTCTGGTGATGAGGATACTCTGTTGATGAAGATACTCGGTTGATGAGGATACTCTGGTGATGAAGATACTCTGTTGATGAAGATACTCTGGTGATGAAGATACTCTGGTGATGAGGATACTCTGGTGATGAGGATATCTGGTGATGAGGATACTCTGTTGATGAGGATACTCTGTTGTTGATGAAGATACTCTGGTGATGAAGATACTCTGGTGATGAGGATACTCTGGTGATGAAGATACTCTGGTGATGAAGATACTCTGGTGATGAAGATACTCTGGTGATGAGGATACTCTGGTGATGAGATACTCTGGTGATGAGGATACTCTGGTGATGAGGATACTCTGGTGATGAGGATACTCTGGTGATGAAGATACTCTGGTGATGAGGATACTCTGGTGATGAAATACTCTGGTGATGAGGATACTCTGTTGATGAGGATACTCTGGTGATGAGGATACTCTGGTGATGAGGATACTCTGGTGATGAGATACTCTGGTGATGAGGATACTCTGGTGATGAGGATACTCTGGTGATGAGGATACTCTGGTGATGAGGATACTCTGGTGATGAGGATACTCTGGTGATGAAGATACTCTGGTGATGAAGATACTCTGGTGATGAGGATACTCTGGTGATGAGGATACTCTGTTGATGAGGATACTCTGGTGATGAGATACTCTGGTGATGATGATACTCTGGTGATGAGGATACTCTGGTGATGAGGATACTCTGGTGATGAGGATACTCTGGTGATGAGATACTCTGGTGATGAGGATACTCTGGTGATGAGGATACTCTGGTGATGAGGATACTCTGGTGAAGAGGATACTCTGGTGATGAGGATACTCTGGTGATGAGGATACTCTGGTGATGAGGATACTCTGGTGATGAGGATACTCTGGTGATGAGGATACTCTGTTGATGAGGATACTCTGTTGATGAAGATACTCTGTTGATGAGGATACTCTGGTGATGAGGATACTCTGGTGATGAGGATACTCTGGTGATGAGGATACTCTGGTGATGAGGATACTCTGGTGATGAATACTCTGTTGATGAGGATACTCTGGTGATGAAGATACTCTGGTGATGAGGATACTCTGGTGATGAGATACTCTGTGTGATGATGATACTCTGGTGATGAGGATACTCTGGTGATGAGATACTCTGGTGATGATACTCTGGTGATGTAGATACTCTGGTGATGATGATATCTGGTGATGAGATACTCTGCTGATGAGGATACTCTGGTGATGAGGATACTCTGGTGATGAGATACTCTGGTGATGAGGATACTCTGGTGATGAGGATACTCTGGTGATGAGGATACTCTGGTGATGAGGATACTCTGGTGATGAGGATACTCTGTGATGAAAGATACTCTGGTGATGAAGATACTCTGTTGATGAGGATACTCTGGTGATGAGATACTCTGGTGATGAGGATACTCTGGTGATGAGATACTCTGGTGATGATGATACTCTGGTGATGAGGATACTCTGGTGATGAGGATACTCTGGTGATGAGGATACTCTGGTGATGAGGATACTCTGGTGATGAGGATACTCTGGTGATGAAGATACTCTGGTGATGAGGATACTCTGGTGATGAGGATACTCTGGTGATGAAGATACTCTGGTGATGAGGATACTCTGGTGATGAAGATACTCTGGTGATGAGGATACTCTGGTGATAGGAATACTCTGGTGATGAGGATACTCTGGTGATGAGGATATCTGGTGATGAGGATACTCTGTGATGAGGATACTCTGGTGATGAAGATACTCTGGTGATGAGGATACTCTGGTGATGAGGATACTCTGGTGATGAGGATACTCTGGTGATGAGGATACTCTGGTGATGAGGATACTCTGGTGATGAAGATACTCTGTTGATGAAGATACTCTGGTGATGAAGATACTCTGGTGATGAGGATACTCTGGTGATGAGGATACTCTGGTGATGAGAGAACTCTGGTGATGAGGATACTCTGGTGATGAGGATACTCTGGTGATGAGGATACTCTGGTGATGAAGATACTCTGTTGATGAGGATACTCTGGTGATGAAGATACTCTGGTGATGAGGATACTCTGGTGATGAGGATACTCTGGTGGTGAGGATACTCTGGTGATGAGGATACTCTGGTGATGAGGATACTCTGGTGATGAGGATACTCTGGTGATGAGGATACTCTGGTGATGAGGATACTCTGGTGATGAAGATACTCTGTTGATGAGGATACTCTGGTGATGAAGATACTCTGGTGATGAAGATACTCTGGTGATGAAGATACTCTGGTGATGAGATACTCTGGTGATGAGGATATCTGGTGATGAGGATACTCTGGTGATGAGGATACTCTGGTGATGAAGATACTCTGGTGATGAAGATACTCTGGTGATGAGATACTCTGGTGATGAAGATACTCTGGTGATGAGGATACTCTGGTGATGAGGATACTCTGGTGATGAGGATACTCTGGTGATGAGATACTCTGGTGATGAGGATACTCTGGTGATGAGGATACTCTGGTGTGATGATACTCTGGTGATGAGGATACTCTGGTGATGAGGATACTCTGGTGATGAGGATACTCTGGTGATGAGGATACTCTGGTGATGAAGATACTCTGGTGATGAGGATACTCTGGTGATGAGGATACTCTGGTGATGAGGATACTCTGGTGATGAGGATACTCTGGTGATGAAGATACTCTGTTGATGAGGATACTCTGGTGGTGAGGATACTCTGATGATGAGGATCATCTGGTGATGAGGATACTCTGTTGATGAGGATACTCTGTTGATGAAGATACTCTGGTGATGAAGATACTCTGGTGATGAGGATACTCTGGTGATGAAGATACTCTGGTGATGAGGATACTCTGGTGATGAAGATACTCTGGTGATGAAGATACTCTGTTGATGAGGATACTCTGGTGATGAAGATACTCTGGTGATGAGGATACTCTGGTGATGAGATACTCTGGTGATGAGGATACTCTGGTGATGAGGATACTCTGGTGATGAGGATACTCTGGTGATGAGGATACTCTGGTGATGAGGATACTCTGGTGATGAGGATACTCTGGTGATGAGGATACTCTGGTGATGAGGATACTCTGTGGTGAGATACTCTGGTGATGAGGATACTCTGGTGATGAGGATACTCTGGTGATGAGGATACTCTGTTGATGAGGATACTCTGTTGATGAAGATACTCTGGTGATGAGGATACTCTGGTGATGAGGATACTCTGGTGATGAGATACTCTGGTGATGAGGATACTCTGGTGATGAGGATACTCTGGTGATGAGGATACTCTGGTGATGAGGATACTCTGGTGATGAGGATACTCTGGTGATGAAGATACTCTGGTGATGAAGATACTCTGGTGATGAGGATACTCTGGTGATGATGACTCTGGTGGTGAGGATACTCTGGTGACGAGGATACTCTGGTGATGAAGATACTCTGGTGATGAGGATACTCTGGTGGTGAGGATACTCTGGTGATGAGGATACTCTGGTGATGAGGATACTCTGGTGATGAGGATACTCTGGTGATGAAGATACTCTGGTGATGAGGATACTCTGGTGATGAGGATACTCTGGTGATGAAGATACTCTGGTGATGAGGATACTCTGGTGATGAGGATACTCTGGTGATGAGGATACTCTGGTGATGAGATACTCTGGTGATGATGATAATCTGGTGATGAGATACTCTGGTGATGAGGATACTCTGGTGATGAGATACTCTGGTGATGAGGATACTCTGGTGAAGAGGATACTCTGGTGGTGAGGATACTCTGGTGAAGAGGATACTCTGGTGATGATGATACTCTGGTGATGAGATACTCTGTGATGATGATACTCTGGTGATGAGGATACTCTGGTGATGAGGATACTCTGTGATGAGGATACTCTGTTGATGAAGATACTCTGGTGATGAGGATACTCTGGTGATGAGGATACTCTGGTGATGAAGATACTCTGGTGATGAGGATACTCTGGTGATGAGGATACTCTGGTGATGTGGATACTCTGGTGATGAAGATTCTGGTGATGAGGATACTCTGGTGATGAGGATACTCTGGTGATGAGGATACTCTGTTGATGAGGATACTCTGGTGATGAAGATACTCTGGTGATGAGGATACTCTGGTGATGAGGATACTCTGGTGATGAGATACTCTGGTGATGAGGATACTCTGGTGATGAGGATACTCTGGTGATGAAGATACTCTGGTGATGAAGATACTCTGTTGATGAATACTCTGGTGATGATGTGATGAATGAAGATACTCTGGTGATGAGGATACTCTGGTGATGAGGATACTCTGGTGTGAGATACTCTGGTGATGAGGATACTCTGGTGATGAAGATACTCTGGTGATGAGGATACTCTGGTGATGAGGATACTCTGGTGATGAAGATACTCTGTTGATGAGGATACTCTGGTGATGAAGATACTCTGTTGATGAGATACTCTGGTGATGAAGATACTCTGGTGGTGAGGATACTCTGGTGATGAGGATACTCTGTTGATGAGGATACTCTGGTGATGAAGATACTCTGGTGATGAGGATACTCTGTGATGAGGATACTCTGGTGATGAGGATACTCTGGTGATGAAGATACTCTGGTGATGAGGATACTCTGGTGATGAGATACTCTGGTGATGAGGATACTCTGGTGATGAGGATACTCTGGTGATGAGGATACTCTGGTGATGAGGATACTCTGGTGATGTAGATACTCTGGTGATGATGATACTCTGGTGATGAGGATACTCTGGTGATGAGGATACTCTGGTGATGAGATACTCTGGTGATGAGCATACTCTGGTGATGATGATACTCTGGTGATGAGGATACTCTGGTGATGAGGATACTCTGGTGATGAGGATACTCTGGTGATGAGGATACTCTGGTGATGAGGATACTCTGGTGATGAGGATACTCTGGTGATGAGGATACTCTGGTGATGAGGATACTCTGGTGATGAGGATACTCTGGTGATGAGGATACTCTGGTGATGAAGATACTCTGGTGATGAGGATACTCTGGTGATGAGGATACTCTGGTGATGAGGATACTCTGGTGATGAGGATACTCTGTTGATGAGGATACTCTGGTGATGAGATACTCTGGTGATGAGGATACTCTGGTGATGAGGATATCTGGTGATGAGGATACTCTGGTGATGAGGATACTCTGGTGATGAATACTCTGGTGATGAGATACTCTGTGATGAGGATACTCTGGTGATGAGATACTCTGGTGATGAAGATACTCTGGTGATGAGATACTCTGGTGATGAGGATACTCTGGTGATGAGATACTCTGGTGATGAGGATACTCTGGTGATGAGGATACTCTGGTGATGAGGATACTCTGTTGATGAGGATACTCTGGTGATGAGGATACTCTGGTGATGAGGATACTCTGGTGATGAGGATACTCTGGTGATGAGGATACTCTGGTGATGAGGATACTCTGGTGATGAGGATACTCTGGTGATGAGGATACTCTGGTGCGAGGATACTCTGGTGATGAAGATACTCTGTTGATGAGGATACTCTGGTGATGAGGATACTCTGGTGATGAGGATATCTGGTGATGAGGATACTCTGTTGATGAGGATACTCTGGTGATGAAGATACTCTGGTGATGAAGATACTCTGGTGATGAGCATACTCTGGTGATGAAGATACTCTGTTGATGAAGATACTCTGGTGATGAAGATACTCTGGTGATGAAGATACTCTGTTGATGAGGATACTCTGGTGATGTAGATACTCTGGTGATGATGATAATCTGGTGATGTAGATACTCTGGTGATGATGATAATCTGGTGATGAGGATACTCTGGTGATGAGGATACTCTGGTGAAGAGGATAATCTGGTGGTGAGGATACTCTGGTGAAGAGCATACTCTGGTGATGAAGATACTCTTGTGGTGAGGATACTCTGGTGGTGAGGATACTCTGGTGATGAGGATACTCTGGTGATGAGGATACTCTCATGAAGAGGATACTCTGTTGATGAGGATAGTCTGTTGATGAAGATACTCTGGTGATGAGGATACTCTGTTATGAGGATCATCTGGTGATGAAGAAACTCTGGTGATGAGATACTCTGGTGATGATGATAATCTGGTGATGAGGATACTCTGGTGATGAGGATACTCTGGTGATGAGATACTCTGGTGATGATGATAATCTGGTGATGAGATACTCTGGTGATGATGATAATCTGGTGATGAGGATACTCTGGTGGTGAGGATACTCTGGTGATGAGGATACTCTGCTGAAGAGGATAATCTGGTGATGTAGATACTCTGGTGAGGAAGATACTCTGGTGGTGAGGATACTCTGGTGAAGAGGATACTCTGGTGGTGAGGATACTCTGGTGATGAGGATACTCTGCTGAAGAGGATACTCTGGTGATGAGGATACTCTGGTGGCGAGGATACTCTGGTGATGAGGATAATCGGGTGATGTAGATACTCTGGTGATGATGATAATCTGGTGATGAGGATACTCTGGTGATGTAGATACTCTGGTGATGATGATATCTGGTGATGTAGATACTGTGGTGATGATGATAATCTGGTGATGAGGATACTCTGCTGAAGAGGATACTCTGGTGAAGAGGATGCTCTGGTGGCGAGCGTACTCTGGTGATGAGGATACTCTGGTGGTGAGGATACTCTGGTGAAGAGGATACTCTTGTGATGAGGATACTCTGGTGATGAGGATACTCTGTGAAGAGGATACTCTGGTGAAGAGGATGCTCTGGTGGCGAGGATACTCTGGTGATGAGGATACTCTGGTGGTGAGGATACTCTGGTGAAGAGGATACTCTGGTGACGAGGATACTCTGGTGATGAAGATACTCTGTTGCTGAGGATACTCTGGTGATGAAGATACTCTGTTGATGAAGATACTCTGTTGCTGAGGATACTCTGGTGATGAAGATACTCTGTTGATGAGATACTCTGGTGATGAAGATACTCTGGTGATGAGATACTCTGGTGATGAGCATACTCTGGTGATGAAGATACTCTGTTGATGAAGATACTCTGGTGATGAAGATACTCTGGTGATGAGGATACTCTGGTGATGTAGATACTCTGGTGATGATGATAATCTGGTGATGAGGACACTCTGGTGATGAGGATACTCTGGTGAAGAGGATACTCTGGTGATGAGATACTCTGGTGATGAAGATACTCTGGTGATGAGGATACTCTGGTGATGAGGATACTCTGGTGGTGAGGATACTCTGGTGACGAGGATACTCTGGTGATGAAGATACTCTGTTGCTGAGGAACTCTGGTGATGTAGATACTCTGGTGATGATGATACTCTGGTGATGAGGATACTCTGTTGGTGAGGATACTCTGGTGATGAAGATACTCTTGTGATGAGGATACTCTGTTGATGAAGATACTCTGGTGATGAAGATACCCTGGTGATGAGGATACTCTGGTGATGAGGATACTCTGATGATGAGGATACTCTGATGATGAGGATACTCTGGTGATGAGGATACTCTGTGATGAGGATACTCTGGTGATGAGGATACTCTGTTGATGAAGATACTCTGGTGATGAGGATACTCTGCTGATGAGGATACTCTGGTGATGAGGATACTCTGGTGATGAGGATACTCTGGTGGTGAGGATACTCTGGTGATGAGGATACTCTGTTGATGAGGATACTCTGTGATGAAGATACTCTGGTGATGAAGATACTCTGGTGATGAAGATACTCTGGTGATGAGGATACTCTGGTGATGAGGATACTCTGGTGGTGAGGATACTCTGGTGACGAGGATACTCTGGTGATGAAGATACTCTGTTGCTGAGGATACTCTGGTGATGAGAACTCTGGTGACGAGGATACTCTGGTGATGAGGATACTCTGGTGATGAGGATACTCTGTTGATGAAGATACTCTGTTGATGAGGATACTCTGGTGATAAAGATACTCTGGTGATGATGTTAATCTGGTGATGAGATACTCTGGTGATGATGATAAGCTGGTGATGAGGATACTCTGGTGGTGAGGATACTCTGCTGATGAGGATACTCTGGTGATGAGGATACTCTGGTGATGTGGATATCTGGTGATCCAAATATTGGGTGATGAGGATGCTCTGATGATGAGGATCTCTGGTGATGAGGATACTCTGTTGATGAGGATACTCTGTTGATGAAGATACTCTGGTGATGAGGATACTCTGGTGATGAGGATACTCTGGTGATGAAGATACTCTGGTGATGAGATACTCTGTGATGAGGATACTCTGGTGATGAAGATACTCTGGTGATGAAGATACTCTGGCGATGAAGATCCCCCCCTTCCTGACGGGAAAAGGACAACTTTGCCACGAACACACTCCAACGTGCAACGACGCATCGACAAGTAAGGTTCATTGCATCTGGGCATAGCTTAGCTTAAATTAACTTAAGTTTAATTCAGGCCATCCATTTATACGTTGATATTCCGTGTTTTTGTGTGTTTAAGTTACTGTCGCGTGATATCGAGGTATTGCGCAACTCCATGAGGACCACAAGAGGCGCTCTATGGTACATTCCCGTATCTGTTGTGATTAAGACACTGTCGCATTATACGAGGTATTTACGCAATCGTTACGGACCAGAGAAGCTCTGTTGCATGTGTATTAACTGCTATGACTGTTTGCTTGGGATTTATTTGGATTTATTTTCATTTGTTTTTTACACTTCGTGTGGTATTCTCTCCTGATTAAATCACTCTGTGAGTGAAGTGTGGAGTCTCGGCTATCGTACATAACTGCCGGCGAGTTCTACCGACAACGGCACTTTGTGTACGATACGGCCAGCGATCCCCATTCTCACTACACGGGACCGCACGCAGAAGTTTTGATTCATCCCCACCTTTGCTCTCTTTCTTGTCTCTCCCCTAACTCACACGCACATAGGCTGCCCTGGGTAACCCGTTCAATCGATCGCCTCCACACACTGTGCCCAGGCACACGTGTTACATACAGCAGTCTCACCGCCATTTGTCCGATCACTGACTCCGCCATCTGGTGGTAGTTAGCTGTAGTATCTTAAGGCCCCTCCCCTTTTGGCCCGCGTCACTCGACACCGCCTCTTTGAGTCTTTAGCTGTAGCTTTAAGACTCCCTTCCTTTACACACACACACACATGACATACTCCTCATCCAGTTTATTCATTCTTAGTTTAGGCATATAAAATTGTATGATAACGTTTTTGATGCAATTTATTGATTTGATCATTTATTATTTTGATTTAATAAACTCTGTTATACTTTAAGGAGCAGTCGTCTGTGATTACTTGTGCATATGTATTTGATGAAACTGTATTAGTGGCTGTGCTCGAACTTAAAAACCTTCACTGTCACTGATGTATAGTCATAGCAGACTATTGACATTATGAGTGACTACTAATTATGAGACTTAGTTTTATCGTTTGGTTATTGGTCCTGGTGCAGGTGGTGCCCCGTTGTTATTAATAACATTATAATTGTTACATACATTATAATTCTATTGATGTCAAGAATTTAGTTTCTAATGCTGATAACCCAACACGATCCATTAGTTCCCAACAATAATCTGGTGATGAGGATACTCTGGTGAAGAGGATACTCTGGTGATGATGATACTCTGGTGGTGAGGATACTCTGGTGAAGAGGATACTCTTGGTGATGAGGATACTCTTGTGATGAGGATACTCTGGTGATGAGGATAATCTGGTGATGAGATACTCTGGTGATGATGATACTCTGGTGATGAGGATACTCTGGTGATGTAGATACTCTGGTGATGATGATAATCTGGTGATGTAGATACTCTGGTGATGATGATAATCTGGTGATGAGGATACTCTGGTGAAGAGGATACTCTGGTGATGATGATACTCTGGTGGTGAGGATACTCTGGTGAAGAGGATACTCTTGTGATGAGATACTCTGGTGATGAGGATACTCTGCTGATGAGGATACTCTGGTGAAGAGGATGCTCTGGTGGCGAGGATACTCTGGTGATGAGGATACTCTGGTGATGAGGATACTCTGGTGATGAGGATACTCTGGTGATGAGGATACTCTGGTGATGAAGATACTCTGTTGTGATGAAGATACTCTGTTGCTGAGGATACTCTGGTGATGAAGATACTCTGTTGATGAAGATACTCTGGTGATGAAGATACTCTGGTGGTGAGGATACTCTGATGATGAGGATCATCTGGTGATGAGGATACTCTGTTGATGAGGATACTCTGTTGATGAAGATCCTCTGGTGATGAAGATACTCAGGTGATGAGCATACTCTGCTGAAGAGGATACTCTGAAGAGGATGCTCTGGTGGCGAGCATACTCTGGTGATGAGGATACTCTAGTGGTGAGGATACTCTGGTGAAGAGGATACTCTTGTGATGAGGATACTCTGGTGATGAGAATACTCTGCTGATGAGGATACTCTGGTGAAGAGGATGCTCTGGTGGCGAGGATACTCTGGTGATGAGGATACTCTGGTGGTGAGGATACTCTGGTGAAGAGGATACTCTTGTGATGAGGATACTCTGGTGATGAGGATACTCTGTTGATGAGGATACTCTGTTGATGAGGATACTCTGTTGATGACGATACTCTGATGATGAGGATCATCTGGTGATGAGGATACTCTGTTGATGAGGATACTCTGTTGATGAGGATACTCTGTTGATGAAGATACTCTGGTGATGAGGATACTCTGGTGAGGAGGATACTCTGGTGGTGAGGATACTGTGGTGACGAGGATACTCTGGTGACGAAGATACTCTGTTGATGAGGATACTCTGGTGATGAAGATACTCTGTTGATGAGGATACTCTGGTGATGTAGATACTCTGGTGATGATGATAATCTGGTGATGAGGATACTCTGGTGGTGAGGATACTCTGTGATGAGGATACTCTGGTGATGAGGATACTCTGGTGATGAAGATACTCTGGTGATGAGGGTACTCTGGTGGTGAGGATACTCTGGTGACGAGGATACTCTGGTGATGAGGATACTCTGGTGATGAGGATACTCTGGTGATGATGATAATCTGGTGATGTAGATACTCTGGTGATGATGATACTCTGGTGACGAGGATACTCTGGTGATGAGGATACTCTGCTGATGAGGATACTCTGGTGATGAGGATACTCTGGTGATGAGGATACTCTGGTGATGTAGATACTCTGGTGATGATGATAATCTGGTGATGAGGATACTCTGGTGATGTAGATACTCTGGTGATGATGATAATCTGGTGATGTAGATACTCTGGTGATGATGATAATCTGGTGATGAGGATACTCTGGTGGTGAGGATACTCTGGTGATGAGGATACTCTGCTGAAGAGGATACTCTGGTGAAGAGGATACTCTGTTGATGAGGATACTCTGTGTGATGAAGATACTCTGTTGATGAGGATACTCTGGTGATGTAGATACTCTGGTGATGATGATAATCTGGTGATGAGGATACTCTGGTGATGAGGATACTCTGGTGATGAGGATACTCTGGTGATGAAGATACTCTGTGTGAGGATACTCTGGTGGTGAGGATACTCTGGTGATGAGGATACTCTGGTGATGAGATACTCTGTTGATGAGGATACTCTGGTGATGAAGATACTCTGTTGATGAGGATACTCTGGTGATGTATATACTCTGGTGATGATTCTGATGATGAGGATACTCTGGTGATGTATATACTCTGGTGATGATTCTGGTGATGAGGATACTCTGGTGATGAAGATACTCTGGTGATGAGGATACTCTGGTGATGAAAATACTCTGTTGATGAGGATACTCTGGTGATGTAGATACTCTGGTGATGATGATACTCTGGTGATGAGGATACTCTGGTGGTGAAGATACTCTGGTGATGAGGATACTCTGGTGGTGAGGATACTCTGGTGACAAGGATACTCTGGTGATGAGGATACTCTGGTGATGAGGATACTCTGTTGATGTAGATACTCTGGTGATGAGGATACTCTGGTGATGAGGATACTCTGGTGATGTAGATACTCTGGTGATGATGATAATCTGGTGATGTAGATACTCTGGTGATGATGATAATCTGGTGATGAGGACACTCTGGTGATGAGGATACTCTGGTGATGAGGATACTCTGTGATGAGGATACTCTGGTGATGAAGATACTCTGTTGATGAGGATACTCTGGTGATGTAAGATACTCTGGTGAGTGATGATAATCTGGTGATGAGGATACTCTGGTGGTGAGGATACTCTGGTGATGAGGATACTCTGGTGATGAGGATACTCTGGTGGGTGAGGATACTCTGGTGACGAGGATACTCTGGTGAATGAGGATACTCTGGTGATGAGGATGCTCTGGTGATGAAGATACTCTGTTGATGAGGATCCTCTGGTGGTGAGGATACTCTGGTGACGAGGATACTCTAGGTGACTGAGGATACTCTGGTGATGAGGAATGCTCTGGTGATGAAGATACTCTGGTGATGAGGATACTCTGGGTGGTGAGGATACCTCTGGTGAAGAGGATACTCTGGTGATGAAAGATACTCTGTTGATGAGGATACTCTGGTGATGTAGATACTCTGGTGATGAGGATAATCTGGTGATAGAGGATACTCTGGTGATGTAGATACTCTGGTGATGAGGATAATCTGGTGATGTAGATACTCTGGTGATGAGGATACTCTGGTGGATGAGGAACTCTGGTGATGAAGAGACTCTGCTGAGAGGATACTCTGGTGAAGAGGATGCTCTGGTGGCGAGCATACTCTGGTGACGAGGATACTCGGGTGGTGAGGATACTCTGGTGAGAGGATACTCCTTGTGATGAGGATACTCTGGTGATGAGGATACTCTGGTGATGAAGTATACTCTGGTGATGAGGATACTCTGTGGTGAGGATACTCTGGTGACGAGGATACTCTGGTGAGTGAAGATACTCTGTTGACGAGGATACTCTGGTGATGAAGATACTCTGTTGATGAGTATACTCTGGTGTGAGGATACTCTGGTGACGAGGATTACTCTGGTGATGAAGATACTCTGTTGATGAGTATAATCTGGTGATGAGGATACTCTGGTGATGTAGATACTCTGTTGATGATGATAATCTGGTGATGAGGATACTCTGGTGGTGAGGATACTCTGGTGATGAGGATACTCTGGTGAGGAAGATACTCTGGTTGATGAGGATACTCATGGTGACGAGGATACTCTGGTAGTGAGGATACTCTGGTGACGAGGATGCGCTGTTGATGAAGCTACTCTGTTGATGAGGATAACTCTGGTGAGAGGATACTCAGGTGACGAGGATACTCAGGTGATGAGGATACTCTGGTGATGAAGATACTCTGGTGATGAGGATACTCTGGTGGTGAGGATACTCTGGGGACGAGGATACGCTGGTGATGAAGATACTCTGTGATGAGGATACTCTGGTGATGAAGATACTCTGTTGATGAGGATACTCTGGTGATGTAGATACTCTGGTGATGATGATAATCTGAGTGATGAGGATACTCTGGGTTGATGTAGATACTCTGGTGATGATAGATAATCTGGTGATGTAGATACTCTGGTGGATGATGATAATCTGGTGATGAGGATACTCTGGTGGTATGGATACTCCTGTGATGAGGATACTCTGCTGAAGAGGATACTCTGGTGAAGAGGATGCGCTGGTGCGAGCATACTCTGGTGATGAGGATACTCTGGTGGTTGAGGATTACTCTGGTCGAAGAGGATACTCTTGTGATGAGGATACTGTGGTGATGAGGATACTGCTGCTGAAGAGGATACTCTGGTGAAGAGGATGCTCTGGTGGCGAGGATACTTCTGGTGGTGAGGATACTCTGGTGATGCGGATACTCTGTTGATGAGGATACTCTGTTGATGAGGATACTCTGTTGATGAAGATACTGCTGTTGATGAGGATACTCTGGTGATGTAGATACTCTGGTGATGATGATAATATGGTGATGAGGATACTCTGGTGGTGAGGATACTCTGGTGGTGAGGATACTCGGGTGGATGAGGATGCTCTGGTGGTGAGGATACTCTGGTGATGAGGATACTCTGGTGGTGAGGATACTCTGGTGACGAGGATACTCTGGTGTGAGGATACTCTGGTGATGATACTCTGGTGATGATACTCTGGTGATGAGGATACTCTGGTAATGAAGATACTCTGTTGATGAGGATACTCTGGTGATGTAGATACTCTGGTGATGATGATAATCTGGTGATGAGGATACTCTGGTGATGTAGATACTCTGGTGGTGAGGATACTCAGGTGATGAGGATACTCTGGTGATGAAGAGACTCTGCTGAAGAGGATACTCTGGTGAGAGGATGCTCTGGTGGCGAGCATACTCTGGTGATGAGGATACTCTGTGTGAGGATACTCTGGTGGTGAGGATACTCTGGTGAAGAGGATACTGCGTCGCCCATATTTTGATATGTTGTGATAGTTCAGTTGACCAGCGCTAACCACAGCTAACAGTGCTAAACAGTGTTTACCTGAGGGGGAACTGGAGGCTGCTGCTATGTTTCCATGATGACGCTGACGTTATGTCGAAGCATCTTCCCACATTCGTTAGCTCGTTAGCTCATTAGCTAACTCGCCTCATGACGGTAAAAGGGTTTATTTCTATCTGCACATGACGTTGTGATACAGTCTGAGCGATCAGCCCTGTTTTATTTCTCATTTGTTTCCATGTAAAGTTTCCAGCTTCATACATTTATGTTGCTTTTTGTTCTGCTGTAAAAACCTTGTGTGGAAACTTGAGCTGTCAGACCCATCATCATCATCACCATCCTCATCATCATCCCATCATCATCATCATCCCCATCATCATCCTCATCATCGTCACCATCATCATCCTCATCCCCATCATCATCATCATCCCCATCATCATCATCATCCCATCATCACATCATCCCCATCATCATCCTCATCATCATCCTCATCACCATCCCCATCATCCCCATCATCATCCTCATCCCCATCATCATCCTCATCACCATCCTCATCATCATCATCATTCATCATCATCATCCCATCATCATCATTATCCTCATCACCATCATCATCCTCATCATCATCATCATTCATCATCATCATCCCCATCATCATCTCCATCATCATCATCCC
>JAFEUB010001695.1:0-29600 GCA_024529925.1 Ophthalmolycus amberensis
CATCATCATCCCCATCATCATCATCATCCCCATCATCATCATCCTCATCCCCATCATCATCCCCATCATCATCCTCATCACCATCAACATCACCATCCCCATCATCATCATCATCCCCATCATCATCATCCCCATCATCATCACCATCCTCATCCCCATCAACATCATCATCCCCATCACCATCATCATCAACATCAATCATCCCCATCATCATCCCCATCATCATCCTCATCATGATATATAAATGTTTATTCATGTTTTTATTTACATTTCTTTTTGTGATATTATATTGTTATGCCATCATATTGTTTGTTTGTGTTATTTTGCCTTTATTAAACAAATCAAACAAATGTAATCTGAAGAAGTTCAGTAAAAGCAGTTTTGGGTTCCTGAAGATATTTCTGAATTATTATAGTGAGTGTTTATAAAATAATAGCAACAATAACAATAACTAGAAAATGCATTTCCTGCTGAAAATGCGTTGGAATGCTGAAAGCTGAAATTAATTGTGAAAAAATTGCTGAAAATTAAGAAATGGGAGACTGTCTGAAAAATGTTGAAGCCCGAAAGCATTTAAACTGCACTGCTGAAAAACCTTCTTGTTGAAATGTCTAACTATGGTGTCTGTAGCTGAAAGTATGAGGAAGAAGAAGGCTTTGAAAGTTGAAGAAGTATAACAGGATTTGAAGATTTTCTCCATATAGATCCCATTCAAAAGAAAATTGCAAAAAGCTTAATTCAAAAAGTTTAAAGATTACAAATATGAAAAGTCAAAGCACCCCTCTCCTGAAAGAGCTGAACATTTTGATATTTGAACAATTTCTGTAGCTTAAACTAATTTCAGAAGTAGTGATATTTGTAGTAATAGTAGTAGAAGTTGTAGTTGAAGTAGAAGTATCATTAGTAGCAGAAGCATTAGAATAAGTAGTAGTACTAGTGATATTTGTAATAGTAGTAGTAGAAGTCGTAGTTGTAGTAGAAGTATCATCAGTAGCAGAAGTATTAGTATTTAGAAGAAGTATTAGTATTTAGAAGAAGTAGTAGCCGCGTATCAGTAGTAGTAGTAATAGCTGTAGTAGTGGTCGTAGTATTTAATATAACAGTGGTAGTAGTAGTAGTAGTAGTAGTAGTAAAAGTAATGGCAGTATTTGAAGTAGCAGTAGTAGTAGTACTAGTAGCAGTCGTACTAATAGCTGTAGTAGTATTAGTACTGGTAGTAGCATGAATAGCAGTAGTAGCAGTTGTAGTATAAGTAATAGTAGTAGTGGTAGTAATAGCAGTAGTGGTAGTAATAATATTGATGGTAGCAGTAATAGCACTAGTAATAGTAGCAACAGCAAAAGTTGTAGTAGTAGCAGCAGTAGTAGTAGTAATACTAGAAATAATAGCAGCAGTAGTAGTTGTCGTAGTATTAGTAAGAGCATTCATTATTTCAACCAAAAAGCCTAATTTTGAGCTTAATGTTCACATACAGTTAATCCATGGGGCTTTTATTTTGAAAGGGTTTTATTTCTCATTTGTTTCCATGTAAAGTTTCCAGCTTCATACATTTATGTTGCTTTTTGTTCTGCTGTAAAAACCTTGTGTGGAAACTTGAATGTTGAAACCTTTTAGAATGTTTGAAACCTTTTTTAGAATGTTTTAAACTGTTCTAGAATGTTTGAATCTTTTTAGAATGTTTTTAACTGTTTAGAACGTTTGAATCTTTTTAGAATGTTTGAATCTATTTTAGAATGTTTTAAATTTCCAGAATGTTTGCATCTTTTTAGAATGTTTGAACCTTTTTTAGAATGTTTTAAACTGTTCCAGAATGTTTTAAACTGTACCAGAATGTTTGAATCTTCTTACAATGTTTGAACCTTTTTCTAAAAAGATTTAAACGTTCTAAAAAAGATTCAAACATTCTAAAAAGATTCAAACGGTCTAAAAAAGATTCAAACATTCTAAAAAAGATTCATACGTTCTAAAAAAGATTCAAACATTCTAAAAAGATTCAAACATTCTAAAAAGATTCAAACATTCTAAAAAAGATTCAAACATTCTAAAAAAGATTCAAACATTCTAAAAAAGAGTCAAACATTCTAAAAATGTAGAATGTTTTAAACTGTTCCAGAATGTTTGAATCTTTTTTTAGAACATTTGAATCTTTTTAGAATGTTTGAATCTATTTTAGAATGTTTTAAACTGTTCCAGAATGTTTGCATCTTTTTAGAATGTTAGAATCTTTTTTTGAATGTTTTAAACTGTTCCAGAATGTTTGCATCTTTTTAGAATGTTTGAATCTTTTTTAGAATGTTTGAATCTTTTTTAGAATGTTTTAAACTGTTCTAGAATGTTTGAAACTTTTTAGAATGTTTGAATCTATTTTAGAATGTTTTAAACTGTTCCAGAATGTTTGAATCTTTTTAGAACGTTTGAATCTTTTTAGAATGTTTGAATCTATTTTAGAATGTTTTAAACTGTTCCAGAATGTTTGCATCTTTTTAGAATGTTTGAACCTTTTTTAGAATGTTTGAAACTGTACCAGAATGTTTGCATCTTTTTAGAATGTTTGAATCTTTTTTAGAATGTTTGAATCTATTTTAGAATGTTTTAAACTGTTCTAGAATGTTTGAATCTTTTTAGAATGTTTTTAACTGTTCCAGAATGTTTGCATCTTTTTAGAATGTTTGAATCTTTTTAGAATGTTTGAACCTTTTTTAGAATGTTTTAAACTGTTCCAGAATGTTTTTAACTGTTCCAGAATGTTTTAAACTGTACCAGAATGTTTGAATCTTCTTACAATGTTTGAACCTTTTTCTAAAAAGATTCAAACGTTCTAAAAAAGATTCAAACATTCTAAAAAGATTCAAACATTCTAAAAAAGATTCAAACGTTCTAAAAAAGATTCAAACATTCTAAAAAAGAGTCAAACATTCTAAAAATGTAGAATGTTTTAAACTGTTCCAGAATGTTTGAATCTTTTTAGAATGTTTTAAACTGTTCCAGAATGTTTGAATCTTTTTAGAATGTTTGAATCCTTTTTTAGAATGTTTTAAACTGTTCTAGAATGTTTTAATCTTTTTAGAATGTTTTAAACTGTTCCAGAATGTTTGAATCTTTTTAGAATGTTTGAATCCTTTTTTTGAATGTTTTAAACTGTTCTAGAATGTTTGAATCTTTTTAGAATGTTTTAAACTGTTTAGAATGTTTGAATCTTTTTTAGAATGTTTGAATCTTTTTAGAATGTTTTAAACTGTTCCAGAATGTTTGAATCTTTTTTAGAACGTTTGAATCTTTTTAGAATGTTTGAATCTATTTTACAATGTTTTAAACTGTTCCAGAATGTTTGCATCTTTTTAGAATGTTTGAACCTTTTTTTAGAATGTTTTAAACTGTACCAGAATGTTTGAATCTATTTTAGAATGTTTTAAACTGTTCTAGAATGTTTGAATCTTTTTAGAATGTTTTTAACTGTTCCAGAATGTTTGCATCTTTTTAGAATGTTTGAATCTTTTTTAGAATGTTTGAATCTTTTTTAGAATGTTTTAAACTGTTCCAGAATGTTTGAATCTATTTTAGAATATTTTAAACTGTTCTAGAATGTTTGAATCTCTTTTAGAATGTTTTAAACTGTTTAGAATGTTTGAATCTTTTTTAGAATGTTTGAATCTTTTTAGAATGTTTTTAACTGTTCTCGAATGTTTGAATCTTTTTAGAATGTTTTTAACTGTTCAGAATGTTTGAATCTTTTTTAGAATGTTTGAATCTTTTTAGAATGTTTTAAACTGTTCCAGAATGTTTGAATCTTTTTAGAATGTTTGAATCCTTTTTTAGAATGTTTTAAACTGTTCTAGAATGTTTGAATCTTTTTAGAATGTTTTAAACTGTTTAGAATGTTTGAATCTTTTTTAGAATGTTTTAAACTGTTCCAGAATGTTTGAATCTTTTTTAGAACGTTTGAATCTTTTTAGAATGTTTGAATCTATTTTAGAATGTTTTAAACTGTTCCAGAATGTTTGCATCTTTTTAGAATGTTTGAACCTTTTTTTAGAATGTTTTAAACTGTTCCAGAATGTTTGAATCTTTTTAGAACGTTTGAATCTTTTTAGAATGTTTTAAACTGTTCCAGAATGTTTTAAACTGTTCTAGAATGTTTGAATCTTTTTTAGAATGTTTGAATCTTTTTAGAATGTTTGAATCTTCTTACAATGTTTTAAACTGTTCCAGAATGTTTGAATCTTTTTTAGAGCGTTTGAATCTTTTTAGAATGTTTGAATCTATTTTAGAATGTTTTAAACTGTTCTAGAATGTTTGAATCTTTTTAGAATGTTTTTAACTGTTCCAGAATGTTTGCATCTTTTTAGAATGTTAGAATCTTTTTTTGAATGTTTTAAACTGTTCCAGAATGTTTGCATCTTTTTAGAATGTTTGAACCTTTTTTTAGAATGTTTTAAACTGTACCAGAATGTTTGAATCTATTTTAGAATGTTTTAAACTGTTCTAGAATGTTTGAATCTTTTTAGAATGTTTTTAACTGTTCCAGAATGTTTGCATCTTTTTAGAATGTTTGAATCTTTTTTAGAATGTTTGAATCTTTTTTAGAATGTTTTAAACTGTTCCAGAATGTTTGAATCTATTTTAGAATATTTTAAACTGTTCTAGAATGTTTGAATCTATTTTAGAATGTTTTAAACTGTTCCAGAATGTTTGAATCTTTTTAGAATGTTTTAAACTGTTCCAGAATGTTTGAATCTTTTTACAATGTTTGAATCCTTTTTTAGAATGTTTTAAACTGTTCTAGAATGTTTGAATCTTTTTTAGAATGTTTGAATCTTTTTGGAATGTTTTTACTGTTCAGAATGTTTGAATCTTTTTAGAATGTTTTTAACTGTTCTCGAATGTTTGAATCTTTTTAGAATGTTTTTAACTGTTCAGAATGTTTGAATCTTTTTTAGAATGTTTGAATCTTTTTAGAATGTTTTAAACTGTTCCAGAATGTTTGAATCTTTTTAGAATGTTTGAATCCTTTTTTAGAATGTTTTAAACTGTTCTAGAATGTTTGAATCTTTTTAGAATGTTTTAAACTGTTTAGAATGTTTGAATCTTTTTTAGAATGTTTTAAACTGTTCCAGAATGTTTGAATCTTTTTTAGAACGTTTGAATCTTTTTAGAATGTTTGAATCTATTTTAGAATGTTTTAAACTGTTCCAGAATGTTTGCATCTTTTTAGAATGTTTGAACCTTTTTTTAGAATGTTTTAAACTGTTCCAGAATGTTTGAATCTTTTTAGAACGTTTGAATCTTTTTAGAATGTTTTAAACTGTTCCAGAATGTTTTAAACTGTTCTAGAATGTTTGAATCTTTTTTAGAATGTTTGAATCTTTTTAGAATGTTTGAATCTTCTTACAATGTTTTAAACTGTTCCAGAATGTTTGAATCTTTTTTAGAGCGTTTGAATCTTTTTAGAATGTTTTAAACTGTTCCAGAATGTTTGAATCTTTTTTTAGAACGTTTGAATCTTTTTAGAATGTTTGAATCTATTTTAGAATGTTTTAAACTGTTCTAGAATGTTTGAATCTTTTTAGAATGTTTTTAACTGTTCCAGAATGTTTGCATCTTTTTAGAATGTTAGAATCTTTTTTTGAATGTTTTAAACTGTTCCAGAATGTTTGCATCTTTTTAGAATGTTTGAATCTATTTTAGAATGTTTTAAACTGTTCCAGAATGTTTGAATCTTTTTAGAACGTTTGAATCTTTTTAGAATGTTTGAATCTATTTTAGAATGTTTTAAACTGTTCCAGAATGTTTGCATCTTTTTAGAATGTTTGAATCTTTTTTAGAATGTTTGAATCTATTTTAGAATGTTTTAAACTGTTCTAGAATGTTTGAATCTTTTTAGAATGTTTTTAACTGTTCCAGAATGTTTGCATCTTTTTAGAATGTTTGAATCTTTTTAGAATGTTTGAACCTTTTTTAGAATGTTTTAAACTGTTCCAGAATGTTTTTAACTGTTCCAGAATGTTTTAAACTGTACCAGAATGTTTGAATCTTCTTACAATGTTTGAACCTTTTTCTAAAAAGATTCAAACGTTCTAAAAAAGATTCAAACATTCTAAAAAGATTCAAACATTCTAAAAAAGATTCAAACGTTCTAAAAAAGATTCAAACATTCTAAAAAAGAGTCAAACATTCTAAAAATGTAGAATGTTTTAAACTGTTCCAGAATGTTTGAATCTTTTTAGAACGTTTGAATCTTTTTAGAATGTTTTAAACTGTTCCAGAATGTTTTAAACTGTTCTAGAATGTTTGAATCTTTTTTAGAATGTTTGAATCTTTTTAGAATGTTTGAATCTTCTTACAATGTTTTAAACTGTTCCAGAATGTTTGAATCTTTTTTAGAGCGTTTGAATCTTTTTAGAATGTTTTAAACTGTTCCAGAATGTTTGAATCTTTTTTTAGAACGTTTGAATCTTTTTAGAATGTTTGAATCTATTTTAGAATGTTTTAAACTGTTCTAGAATGTTTGAATCTTTTTAGAATGTTTTTAACTGTTCCAGAATGTTTGCATCTTTTTAGAATGTTAGAATCTTTTTTTGAATGTTTTAAACTGTTCCAGAATGTTTGCATCTTTTTAGAATGTTTGAATCTATTTTAGAATGTTTTAAACTGTTCCAGAATGTTTGAATCTTTTTAGAACGTTTGAATCTTTTTAGAATGTTTGAATCTATTTTAGAATGTTTTAAACTGTTCCAGAATGTTTGCATCTTTTTAGAATGTTTGAACCTTTTTTTAGAATGTTTGAAACTGTACCAGAATGTTTGCATCTTTTTAGAATGTTTGAATCTTTTTTAGAATGTTTGAATCTATTTTAGAATGTTTTAAACTGTTCTAGAATGTTTGAATCTTTTTAGAATGTTTTTAACTGTTCCAGAATGTTTGCATCTTTTTAGAATGTTTGAATCTTTTTAGAATGTTTGAACCTTTTTTAGAATGTTTTAAACTGTTCCAGAATGTTTTTAACTGTTCCAGAATGTTTTAAACTGTACCAGAATGTTTGAATCTTCTTACAATGTTTGAACCTTTTTCTAAAAAGATTCAAACGTTCTAAAAAAGATTCAAACATTCTAAAAAGATTCAAACATTCTAAAAAAGATTCAAACGTTCTAAAAAAGATTCAAACATTCTAAAAAAGAGTCAAACATTCTAAAAATGTAGAATGTTTTAAACTGTTCCAGAATGTTTGAATCTATTTAAGAATGTTTTAAACTGTTCTAGAATGTTTGAATCTTTTTAGAATGTTTTAAACTGTTCCAGAATGTTTGAATCTTTTTAGAATGTTTGAATCCTTTTTTAGAATGTTTTAAACTGTTCTAGAATGTTTTAATCTTTTTAGAATGTTTTAAACTGTTCCAGAATGTTTGAATCTTTTTAGAATGTTTGAATCCTTTTTTTGAATGTTTTAAACTGTTCTAGAATGTTTGAATCTTTTTAGAATGTTTTAAACTGTTTAGAATGTTTGAATCTTTTTTAGAATGTTTGAATCTTTTTAGAATGTTTTAAACTGTTCCAGAATGTTTGAATCTTTTTTAGAACGTTTGAATCCTTTTTTAGAATGTTTTAAACTGTTCTAGAATGTTTGAATCTTTTTAGAATGTTTTTAACTGTTCCAGAATGTTTGCATCTTTTTAGAATGTTTGAATCTTTTTTAGAATGTTTGAATCTTTTTTAGAATGTTTTAAACTGTTCTAGAATGTTTGAAACTTTTTAGAATGTTTGAATCTATTTTAGAATGTTTTAAACTGTTCCAGAATGTTTGAATCTTTTTAGAACGTTTGAATCTTTTTAGAATGTTTGAATCTATTTTAGAATGTTTTAAACTGTTCCAGAATGTTTGCATCTTTTTAGAATGTTTGAACCTTTTTTTAGAATGTTTGAAACTGTACCAGAATGTTTGCATCTTTTTAGAATGTTTGAATCTTTTTTAGAATGTTTGAATCTATTTTAGAATGTTTTAAACTGTTCTAGAATGTTTGAATCTTTTTAGAATGTTTTTAACTGTTCCAGAATGTTTGCATCTTTTTAGAATGTTTGAATCTTTTTAGAATGTTTGAACCTTTTTTAGAATGTTTTAAACTGTTCCAGAATGTTTTTAACTGTTCCAGAATGTTTTAAACTGTACCAGAATGTTTGAATCTTCTTACAATGTTTGAACCTTTTTCTAAAAAGATTCAAACGTTCTAAAAAAGATTCAAACATTCTAAAAAGATTCAAACATTCTAAAAAAGATTCAAACGTTCTAAAAAAGATTCAAACATTCTAAAAAAGAGTCAAACATTCTAAAAATGTAGAATGTTTTAAACTGTTCCAGAATGTTTGAATCTATTTAAGAATGTTTTAAACTGTTCTAGAATGTTTGAATCTTTTTAGAATGTTTTAAACTGTTCCAGAATGTTTGAATCTTTTTAGAATGTTTGAATCCTTTTTTAGAATGTTTTAAACTGTTCTAGAATGTTTTAATCTTTTTAGAATGTTTTAAACTGTTCCAGAATGTTTGAATCTTTTTAGAATGTTTGAATCCTTTTTTTGAATGTTTTAAACTGTTCTAGAATGTTTGAATCTTTTTAGAATGTTTTAAACTGTTTAGAATGTTTGAATCTTTTTTAGAATGTTTGAATCTTTTTAGAATGTTTTAAACTGTTCCAGAATGTTTGAATCTTTTTTAGAACGTTTGAATCCTTTTTTAGAATGTTTTAAACTGTTCTAGAATGTTTGAATCTTTTTAGAATGTTTTTAACTGTTCCAGAATGTTTGCATCTTTTTAGAATGTTTGAATCTTTTTTAGAATGTTTGAATCTTTTTAGAATGTTTGAATCTTTTTTAGAATGTTTGAATCTTTTTAGAATATTTTAAACTGTTCCAGAATGTTTGAATCTTTTTTAGAACGTTTGAATCTTTTTAGAATGTTTGAATCTATTTTAGAATGTTTTAAACTGTTCCAGAATGTTTGAATCTTTTTAGAATGTTTGAATCCTTTTTTAGAATGTTTTAAACTGTTCTAGAATGTTTTAATCTTTTTAGAATGTTTTAAACTGTTCCAGAATGTTTGAATCTTTTTAGAATGTTTGAATCCTTTTTTTGAATGTTTTAAACTGTTCTAGAATGTTTGAATCTTTTTAGAATGTTTTAAACTGTTTAGAATGTTTGAATCTTTTTTAGAATGTTTGAATCTTTTTAGAATGTTTTAAACTGTTCCAGAATGTTTGAATCTTTTTTAGAACGTTTGAATCCTTTTTTAGAATGTTTTAAACTGTTCTAGAATGTTTGAATCTTTTTAGAATGTTTTTAACTGTTCCAGAATGTTTGCATCTTTTTAGAATATTTGAATCTTTTTTAGAATGTTTGAATCTTTTTTAGAATGTTTTAAACTGTTCTAGAATGTTTGAAACTTTTTAGAATGTTTGAATCTATTTTAGAATGTTTTAAACTGTTCCAGAATGTTTGAATCTTTTTAGAACGTTTGAATCTTTTTAGAATGTTTGAATCTATTTTAGAATGTTTTAAACTGTTCCAGAATGTTTGCATCTTTTTAGAATGTTTGAACCTTTTTTTAGAATGTTTGAAACTGTACCAGAATGTTTGCATCTTTTTAGAATGTTTGAATCTTTTTTAGAATGTTTGAATCTATTTTAGAATGTTTTAAACTGTTCTAGAATGTTTGAATCTTTTTAGAATGTTTTTAACTGTTCCAGAATGTTTGCATCTTTTTAGAATGTTTGAATCTTTTTAGAATGTTTGAACCTTTTTTAGAATGTTTTAAACTGTTCCAGAATGTTTTTAACTGTTCCAGAATGTTTTAAACTGTACCAGAATGTTTGAATCTTCTTACAATGTTTGAACCTTTTTCTAAAAAGATTCAAACGTTCTAAAAAAGATTCAAACATTCTAAAAAGATTCAAACATTCTAAAAAAGAGTCAAACATTCTAAAAATGTAGAATGTTTTAAACTGTTCCAGAATGTTTGAATCTATTTAAGAATGTTTTAAACTGTTCTAGAATGTTTGAATCTTTTTAGAATGTTTTAAACTGTTCCAGAATGTTTGAATCTTTTTAGAATGTTTGAATCCTTTTTTAGAATGTTTTAAACTGTTCTAGAATGTTTTAATCTTTTTAGAATGTTTTAAACTGTTCCAGAATGTTTGAATCTTTTTAGAATGTTTGAATCCTTTTTTTGAATGTTTTAAACTGTTCTAGAATGTTTGAATCTTTTTAGAATGTTTTAAACTGTTTAGAATGTTTGAATCTTTTTTAGAATGTTTGAATCTTTTTAGAATGTTTTAAACTGTTCCAGAATGTTTGAATCTTTTTTAGAACGTTTGAATCCTTTTTTAGAATGTTTTAAACTGTTCCAGAATGTTTGCATCTTTTTAGAATGTTTGAATCTTTTTTAGAATGTTTGAATCTTTTTAGAATGTTTGAATCTTTTTTAGAATGTTTGAATCTTTTTAGAATATTTTAAACTGTTCCAGAATGTTTGAATCTTTTTTAGAACGTTTGAATCTTTTTAGAATGTTTGAATCTATTTTAGAATGTTTTAAACTGTTCCAGAATGTTTGCATCTTTTTAGAATGTTTGAATCTTTTTTAGAATGTTTTAAACTGTTCCAGAATGTTTGAATCTTTTTTAGAATGTTTGAATCTTTTTAGAATGTTTGAATCTTTTTTAGAATGTTTGAATCTTTTTAGAATGTTTTAAACTGTTCCAGAATGTTTGAATCTTTTTTAGAATGTTTGAATCTTTTTAGAATGTTTGAATCTTTTTAGAATGTTTTAAACTGTTCCAGAATGTTTGAATCTTTTTAGAATGTTTTAAACTGTTCCAGAATGTTTGAATCTTTTTAGAATGTTTGAATATTTTTGAGAATGTTTGAATATTTTTTAGAATGTTTGAATCTTTTTTAGAATGTTTGAATCTATTTTAGAATGTTTTAAACTGTTCCAGAATGTTTGAATCTTTTTTAGAATGTTTGAATCTTTTTTAGAATGTTTGAATCTTTTTAGAATATTTGAATCTTTTTTAGAATGTTTGAATCTTTTTTAGAATGTTTGAATCTTTTTAGAATGTTTGAATCTTTTATTAGAATGTTTGAATCTTTTTTAGAATGTTTTAAACTGTTCCAGAATGTTTGAATCTTTTTAGAATGTTTTAAACTGTTCCAGAATGTTTGAATCTTTTTAGAATGTTTGAATATTTTTTAGAATGTTTGAATATTTTTTAGAATGTTTGAATCTTTTTTAGAATGTTTGAATCTATTTTAGAATGTTTTAAACTGTTCCAGAATGTTTGAATCTTTTTTAGAATGTTTGAATCTTTTTTAGAATGTTTGAATCTTTTTAGAATATTTGAATCTTTTTTAGAATGTTTGAATCTTTTTTAGAATGTTTGAATCTTTTTAGAATGTTTGAATCTTTTATTAGAATGTTTGAATCTTTTTTAGAATGTTTTAAACTGTTCCAGAATGTTTGAATCTTTTTTAGAATGTTTGAATCTTTTTAGAATGTTTGAATCTTTTTTAGAACATTTGAATCTTTTTAGAATGTTTTAAACTGTTCCAGAATGTTTTAAACTGTTCTAGAATGTTTGAATCTTTTTTAGAATGTTTGAATCTTTTTAGAATGTTTGAATCTTCTTACAATGTTTGAAACTGTTCCAGAATGTTTGAATCTTTTTAGAATGTTTTTAACTGTTCCAGAATGTTTGCATCTTTTTAGAATGTTTGAATCTTTTTTAGAATGTTTGAATCTTTTTTAGAATGTTTTAAACTGTTCCAGAATGTTTGAATCTATTTTAGAATGTTTGAATCTTTTTTTTGGAATGTTTGAATCTTTTTTAGAATGTTTTAAACTGTTCCAGAATGTTTGAATCTTTTTTAGAATGTTTGAATCTTTTTTAGAATGTTTTAAACTGTTCCAGAATGTTTGAATCTATTTTAGAATGTTTTAAACTGTTCTAGAATGTTTGAATCTATTTTAGAATGTTTTAAACTGTTCCAGAATGTTTGAATCTTTTTAGAATGTTTTAAACTGTTCTAGAATGTTTGAATCTTTTTAGAATGTTTTTAACTGTTCCAGAATGTTTGAATCTTTTTAGAATGTTTGAATCCTTTTTTAGAATGTTTTAAACTGTTCTAGAATGTTTGAATCTTTTTAGAATGTTTTTAACTGTTTAGAATGTTTGAATCTTTTTTAGAATGTTTGAATCTTTTTAGAATGTTTTAAACTGTTCCAGAATGTTTGAATCTTTTTTAGAACGTTTGAATCTTTTTAGAATGTTTGAATCTATTTTAGAATGTTTTAAACTGTTCCAGAATGTTTGAATCTTTTTTAGAACGTTTGAATCTTTTTAGAATGTTTGAATCTATTTTAGAATGTTTTAAACTGTTCTAGAATGTTTGAATCTTTTTAGAATGTTTTTAACTGTTCCAGAATGTTTGCATCTTTTTAGAATGTTTGAATCTTTTTTAGAATGTTTGAATCTTTTTTAGAATGTTTTAAACTGTTCCAGAATGTTTGAATCTATTTTAGAATGTTTGGATCCTTTTTTAGAATGTTTTAAACTGTTCCAGAATGTTTGCATCTTTTTAGAATGTTTGAACCTTTTTTAGAATGTTTTAAACTGTTCTAGAATGTTTGAATCTTTTTAGAATGTTTTTAACTGTTCCAGAATGTTTGCATCTTTTTAGAATGTTTGAATCTTTTTTAGAATGTTTGAATCTTTTTTAGAATGTTTTAAACTGTTCCAGAATGTTTGAATCTATTTTAGAATGTTTGAATCCTTTTTTAGAATGTTTTAAACTGTTCTAGAATGTTTGAATCTTTTAGAATGTTTTTAACTGTTCCAGAATGTTTGCATCTTTTTAGAATGTTTGAATCTTTTTTAGAATGTTTGAATCTTTTTAGAATGTTTGAATCTTTTTTAGAATGTTTGAATCTTTTTAGAATGTTTTAAACTGTTCCAGAATGTTTGAATCTTTTTAGAATGTTTGAATCTTTTTTAGAATGTTTGAATCTTTTTAGAATGTTTGAATCTTCTTACAATGTTTGAAACTGTTCCAGAATGTTTGAATCTTTTTAGAATGTTTTTAACTGTTCCAGAATGTTTGCATCTTTTTAGAATGTTTGAATCTTTTTTAGAATGTTTGAATCTTTTTAGAATGTTTGAATCTTTTTTAGAAATGTTTGAATCTTTTTAGAATGTTTTAAACTGTTCCAGAATGTTTGAATCTTTTTAGAATGTTTGAATATTTTTTAGAATGTTTGAATATTTTTTAGAATGTTTGAATCTTTTTTAGAATGTTTGAATCTATTTTAGAATGTTTGAATCTTTTTAGAATGTTTGAATCTTTTTTAGAATGTTTGAATCTTTTTTAGAATGTTTTAAACTGTTCCAGAATGTTTGAATCTTTTTTAGAATGTTTGAATCTTTTTAGAATGTTTGAATCTTTTTTAGAATGTTTGAATCTTTTTAGAATATTTTAAACTGTTCCAGAATGTTTGAATCTTTTTAGAATGTTTGAATCTTTTTTAGAACATTTGAATCTATTTTAGAATGTTTTAAACTGTTCCAGAATGTTTGAATCTTTTTAGAATGTTTTAAACTGTTCCAGAATGTTTGAATCTTTTTAGAATGTTTGAATCTTTTTTAGAACGTTTGAATCTTTTTAGAATGTTTTAAACTGTTCCAGAATGTTTTAAACTGTTATAGAATGTTTGAATCTTTTTTAGAATGTTTGAATCTTTTTAGAATGTTTGAATCTTCTTACAATGTTTGAAACTGTTCCAGAATGTTTGAATCTTTTTAGAATGTTTTTAACTGTTCCAGAATGTTTGCATCTTTTTAGAATGTTTGAATCTTTTTAGAATGTTTGAATCTTTTTAGAATGTTTTAAACTGTTCCAGAATGTTTGAATCTTTTTAGAATGTTTGAATCTTTTTTAGAATGTTTGAATCTTTTTAGAATGTTTTAAACTGTTCCAGAATGTTTGAATCTTTTTAGAATGTTTGAATATTTTTTAGAATGTTTGAATATTTTTTAGAATGTTTGAATATTTTTTAGAATGTTTGAATATTTTTTAGAATGTTTGAATCTTTTTTAGAATGTTTGAATCTATTTTAGAATGTTTTAAACTGTTCCAGAATGTTTGAATCTTTTTTAGAATGTTTGAATCTTTTTTAGAATGTTTGAATCTTTTTAGAATATTTGAATCTTTTTTAGAATGTTTGAATCTTTTTTAGAATGTTTGAATCTTTTTAGAATGTTTGAATCTTTTATTAGAATGTTTGAATCTTTTTTAGAATGTTTTAAACTGTTCCAGAATGTTTGAATCTTTTTTAGAATGTTTGAATCTTTTTAGAATGTTTGAATCTTTTTTAGAACATTTGAATCTTTTTAGAATGTTTTAAACTGTTCCAGAATGTTTTAAACTGTTCTAGAATGTTTGAATCTTTTTTAGAATGTTTGAATCTTTTTAGAATGTTTGAATCTTCTTACAATGTTTGAAACTGTTCCAGAATGTTTGAATCTTTTTAGAATGTTTTTAACTGTTCCAGAATGTTTGCATCTATTTTAGAATGTTTGAATCTTTTTTTTGGAATGTTTGAATCTTTTTTAGAATGTTTTAAACTGTTCCAGAATGTTTGAATCTATTTTAGAATGTTTTAAACTGTTCTAGAATGTTTGAATCTATTTTAGAATGTTTTAAACTGTTTAGAATGTTTGAATCTTTTTTAGAATGTTTGAATCCTTTTTTAGAATGTTTTAAACTGTTCTAGAATGTTTGAATCTTTTTAGAATGTTTTTAACTGTTCCAGAATGTTTGCATCTTTTTAGAATGTTTGAATCTTTTTTAGAATGTTTGAATCTTTTTAGAATGTTTGAATCTTTTTTAGAATGTTTGAATCTTTTTAGAATATTTTAAACTGTTCCAGAATGTTTGAATCTTTTTTAGAACGTTTGAATCTTTTTAGAATGTTTGAATCTATTTTAGAATGTTTTAAACTGTTCCAGAATGTTTGCATCTTTTTAGAATGTTTGAATCTTTTTTAGAATGTTTTAAACTGTTCCAGAATGTTTGAATCTTTTTTAGAATGTTTGAATCTTTTTAGAATGTTTGAATCTTTTTTAGAATGTTTGAATCTTTTTAGAATATTTTAAACTGTTCCAGAATGTTTGAATCTTTTTAGAATGTTTGAATCTTTTTTAGAACGTTTGAATCTTTTTAGAATGTTTTAAACTGTTCCAGAATGTTTTAAACTGTTATAGAATGTTTGAATCTTTTTTAGAATGTTTGAATCTTTTTAGAATGTTTGAATCTTCTTACAATGTTTGAAACTGTTCCAGAATGTTTGAATCTTTTTAGAATGTTTTTAACTGTTCCAGAATGTTTGCATCTTTTTAGAATGTTTGAATCTTTTTTAGAATGTTTGAATCTTTTTAGAATGTTTGAATCTTTTTAGAATGTTTTAAACTGTTCCAGAATGTTTGAATCTTTTTAGAATGTTTTAAACTGTTCCAGAATGTTTGAATCTTTTTAGAATGTTTGAATATTTTTTAGAATGTTTGAATATTTTTTAGAATGTTTGAATCTTTTTTAGAATGTTTGAATCTATTTTAGAATGTTTTAAACTGTTCCAGAATGTTTGAATCTTTTTTAGAATGTTTGAATCTTTTTTAGAATGTTTGAATCTTTTTAGAATATTTGAATCTTTTTTAGAATGTTTGAATCTTTTTTAGAATGTTTGAATCTTTTTAGAATGTTTGAATCTTTTATTAGAATGTTTGAATCTTTTTTAGAATGTTTTAAACTGTTCCAGAATGTTTGAATCTTTTTTAGAATGTTTGAATCTTTTTAGAATGTTTGAATCTTTTTTAGAACATTTGAATCTTTTTAGAATGTTTTAAACTGTTCCAGAATGTTTTAAACTGTTCTAGAATGTTTGAATCTTTTTTAGAATGTTTGAATCTTTTTAGAATGTTTGAATCTTCTTACAATGTTTGAAACTGTTCCAGAATGTTTGAATCTTTTTAGAATGTTTTTAACTGTTCCAGAATGTTTGCATCTTTTTAGAATGTTTGAATCTTTTTTAGAATGTTTGAATCTTTTTTAGAATGTTTTAAACTGTTCCAGAATGTTTGAATCTATTTTAGAATGTTTGAATCTTTTTTTGGAATGTTTGAATCTTTTTTAGAATGTTTTAAACTGTTCCAGAATGTTTGAATCTTTTTTAGAATGTTTGAATCTTTTTTAGAATGTTTTAAACTGTTCCAGAATGTTTGAATCTATTTTAGAATGTTTTAAACTGTTCTAGAATGTTTGAATCTATTTTAGAATGTTTTAAACTGTTCCAGAATGTTTGAATCTTTTTAGAATGTTTTAAACTGTTCTAGAATGTTTGAATCTTTTTAGAATGTTTTTAACTGTTCCAGAATGTTTGAATCTTTTTAGAATGTTTGAATCCTTTTTTAGAATGTTTTAAACTGTTCTAGAATGTTTGAATCTTTTTAGAATGTTTTTAACTGTTTAGAATGTTTGAATCTTTTTTAGAATGTTTGAATCTTTTTAGAATGTTTTAAACTGTTCCAGAATGTTTGAATCTTTTTTAGAACGTTTGAATCTTTTTAGAATGTTTGAATCTATTTTAGAATGTTTTAAACTGTTCCAGAATGTTTGAATCTTTTTTAGAACGTTTGAATCTTTTTAGAATGTTTGAATCTATTTTAGAATGTTTTAAACTGTTCTAGAATGTTTGAATCTTTTTAGAATGTTTTTAACTGTTCCAGAATGTTTGCATCTTTTTAGAATGTTTGAATCTTTTTTAGAATGTTTGAATCTTTTTTAGAATGTTTTAAACTGTTCCAGAATGTTTGAATCTATTTTAGAATGTTTGGATCCTTTTTTAGAATGTTTTAAACTGTTCCAGAATGTTTGCATCTTTTTAGAATGTTTGAACCTTTTTTAGAATGTTTTAAACTGTTCTAGAATGTTTGAATCTTTTTAGAATGTTTTTAACTGTTCCAGAATGTTTGCATCTTTTTAGAATGTTTGAATCTTTTTTAGAATGTTTGAATCTTTTTTAGAATGTTTTAAACTGTTCCAGAATGTTTGAATCTATTTTAGAATGTTTGAATCCTTTTTTAGAATGTTTTAAACTGTTCTAGAATGTTTGAATCTTTTAGAATGTTTTTAACTGTTCCAGAATGTTTGCATCTTTTTAGAATGTTTGAATCTTTTTTAGAATGTTTGAATCTTTTTAGAATGTTTGAATCTTTTTTAGAATGTTTGAATCTTTTTAGAATGTTTTAAACTGTTCCAGAATGTTTGAATCTTTTTAGAATGTTTGAATCTTTTTTAGAATGTTTGAATCTTTTTAGAATGTTTGAATCTTCTTACAATGTTTGAAACTGTTCCAGAATGTTTGAATCTTTTTAGAATGTTTTTAACTGTTCCAGAATGTTTGCATCTTTTTAGAATGTTTGAATCTTTTTTAGAATGTTTGAATCTTTTTAGAATGTTTGAATCTTTTTTAGAATGTTTGAATCTTTTTAGAATGTTTTAAACTGTTCCAGAATGTTTGAATCTTTTTAGAATGTTTGAATATTTTTTAGAATGTTTGAATATTTTTTAGAATGTTTGAATCTTTTTTAGAATGTTTGAATCTATTTTAGAATGTTTTAAACTGTTCCAGAATGTTTGAATCTTTTTTAGAATGTTTGAATCTTTTTTAGAATGTTTGAATCTTTTTAGAATGTTTGAATCTTTTTTAGAATGTTTGAATCTTTTTTAGAATGTTTGAATCTTTTTAGAATGTTTGAATCTTTTTTAGAATGTTTGAATCTTTTTTAGAATGTTTTAAACTGTTCCAGAATGTTTGAATCTTTTTTAGAATGTTTGAATCTTTTTAGAATGTTTGAATCTTTTTTAGAATGTTTGAATCTTTTTAGAATATTTTAAACTGTTCCAGAATGTTTGAATCTTTTTAGAATGTTTGAATCTTTTTTAGAACATTTGAATCTATTTTAGAATGTTTTAAACTGTTCCAGAATGTTTGAATCTTTTTAGAATGTTTTAAACTGTTCCAGAATGTTTGAATCTTTTTAGAATGTTTGAATCTTTTTTAGAACGTTTGAATCTTTTTAGAATGTTTTAAACTGTTCCAGAATGTTTTAAACTGTTATAGAATGTTTGAATCTTTTTTAGAATGTTTGAATCTTTTTAGAATGTTTGAATCTTCTTACAATGTTTGAAACTGTTCCAGAATGTTTGAATCTTTTTAGAATGTTTTTAACTGTTCCAGAATGTTTGCATCTTTTTAGAATGTTTGAATCTTTTTAGAATGTTTGAATCTTTTTAGAATGTTTTAAACTGTTCCAGAATGTTTGAATCTTTTTAGAATGTTTGAATCTTTTTTAGAATGTTTGAATCTTTTTAGAATGTTTTAAACTGTTCCAGAATGTTTGAATCTTTTTAGAATGTTTGAATATTTTTTAGAATGTTTGAATATTTTTTAGAATGTTTGAATATTTTTTAGAATGTTTGAATATTTTTTAGAATGTTTGAATCTTTTTTAGAATGTTTGAATCTATTTTAGAATGTTTTAAACTGTTCCAGAATGTTTGAATCTTTTTTAGAATGTTTGAATCTTTTTTAGAATGTTTGAATCTTTTTAGAATATTTGAATCTTTTTTAGAATGTTTGAATCTTTTTTAGAATGTTTGAATCTTTTTAGAATGTTTGAATCTTTTATTAGAATGTTTGAATCTTTTTTAGAATGTTTTAAACTGTTCCAGAATGTTTGAATCTTTTTTAGAATGTTTGAATCTTTTTAGAATGTTTGAATCTTTTTTAGAACATTTGAATCTTTTTAGAATGTTTTAAACTGTTCCAGAATGTTTTAAACTGTTCTAGAATGTTTGAATCTTTTTTAGAATGTTTGAATCTTTTTAGAATGTTTGAATCTTCTTACAATGTTTGAAACTGTTCCAGAATGTTTGAATCTTTTTAGAATGTTTTTAACTGTTCCAGAATGTTTGCATCTTTTTAGAATGTTTGAATCTTTTTTAGAATGTTTGAATCTTTTTTAGAATGTTTTAAACTGTTCCAGAATGTTTGAATCTTTTTTAGAATGTTTGAATCTTTTTTTTGGAATGTTTGAATCTTTTTTAGAATGTTTGAATCTTTTTTAGAATGTTTTAAACTGTTCCAGAATGTTTGAATCTTTTTTAGAATGTTTGAATCTTTTTTAGAATGTTTGAATCTTTTTAGAATATTTGAATCTTTTTTAGAATGTTTGAATCTTTTTTAGAATGTTTGAATCTTTTTAGAATGTTTGAATCTTTTATTAGAATGTTTGAATCTTTTTTAGAATGTTTTAAACTGTTCCAGAATGTTTGAATCTTTTTTAGAATGTTTGAATCTTTTTAGAATGTTTGAATCTTTTTTAGAACATTTGAATCTTTTTAGAATGTTTTAAACTGTTCCAGAATGTTTTAAACTGTTCTAGAATGTTTGAATCTTTTTTAGAATGTTTGAATCTTTTTAGAATGTTTGAATCTTCTTACAATGTTTGAAACTGTTCCAGAATGTTTGAATCTTTTTAGAATGTTTTTAACTGTTCCAGAATGTTTGCATCTTTTTAGAATGTTTGAATCTTTTTTAGAATGTTTGAATCTTTTTTAGAATGTTTTAAACTGTTCCAGAATGTTTGAATCTTTTTTAGAATGTTTGAATCTTTTTAGAATGTTTGAATCTTTTTTAGAATGTTTGAATCTTTTTTAGAATGTTTGAATCTTTTTAGAATGTTTGAATCTTTTTTAGAATGTTTGAATCTTTTTTAGAATGTTTTAAACTGTTCCAGAATGTTTGAATCTTTTTTAGAATGTTTGAATCTTTTTAGAATGTTTGAATCTTTTTTAGAATGTTTGAATCTTTTTAGAACATTTTAAACTGTTCCAGAATGTTTGAATCTTTTTAGAATGTTTGAATCTTTTTTAGAACATTTGAATCTATTTTAGAATGTTTTAAACTGTTCCAGAATGTTTGAATCTTTTTAGAATGTTTTAAACTGTTCCAGAATGTTTGAATCTTTTTAGAATGTTTGAATCTTTTTTAGAACGTTTGAATCTTTTTAGAATGTTTTAAACTGTTCCAGAATGTTTTAAACTGTTATAGAATGTTTGAATCTTTTTTAGAATGTTTGAATCTTTTTAGAATGTTTGAATCTTCTTACAATGTTTGAAACTGTTCCAGAATGTTTGAATCTTTTTAGAATGTTTTTAACTGTTCCAGAATGTTTGCATCTTTTTAGAATGTTTGAATCTTTTTAGAATGTTTGAATCTTTTTAGAATGTTTTAAACTGTTCCAGAATGTTTGAATCTTTTTAGAATGTTTGAATCTTTTTTAGAATGTTTGAATCTTTTTAGAATGTTTTAAACTGTTCCAGAATGTTTGAATCTTTTTAGAATGTTTGAATATTTTTTAGAATGTTTGAATATTTTTTAGAATGTTTGAATATTTTTTAGAATGTTTGAATATTTTTTAGAATGTTTGAATCTTTTTTAGAATGTTTGAATCTATTTTAGAATGTTTTAAACTGTTCCAGAATGTTTGAATCTTTTTTAGAATGTTTGAATCTTTTTTAGAATGTTTGAATCTTTTTTAGAATGTTTGAATCTTTTTAGAATATTTGAATCTTTTTTAGAATGTTTGAATCTTTTTTAGAATGTTTGAATCTTTTTAGAATGTTTGAATCTTTTATTAGAATGTTTGAATCTTTTTTAGAATGTTTTAAACTGTTCCAGAATGTTTGAATCTTTTTTAGAATGTTTGAATCTTTTTAGAATGTTTGAATCTTTTTTAGAACATTTGAATCTTTTTAGAATGTTTTAAACTGTTCCAGAATGTTTTAAACTGTTCTAGAATGTTTGAATCTTTTTTAGAATGTTTGAATCTTTTTAGAATGTTTGAATCTTCTTACAATGTTTGAAACTGTTCCAGAATGTTTGAATCTTTTTAGAATGTTTTTAACTGTTCCAGAATGTTTGCATCTTTTTAGAATGTTTGAATCTTTTTTAGAATGTTTGAATCTTTTTTAGAATGTTTTAAACTGTTCCAGAATGTTTGAATCTATTTTAGAATGTTTGAATCTTTTTTTTGGAATGTTTGAATCTTTTTTAGAATGTTTTAAACTGTTCCAGAATGTTTGAATCTATTTTAGAATGTTTTAAACTGTTCTAGAATGTTTGAATCTATTTTAGAATGTTTTAAACTGTTCCAGAATGTTTGAATCTTTTTAGAATGTTTTAAACTGTTCTAGAATGTTTGAATCTTTTTAGAATGTTTTTAACTGTTCCAGAATGTTTGAATCTTTTTAGAATGTTTGAATCCTTTTTTAGAATGTTTTAAACTGTTCTAGAATGTTTGAATCTTTTTAGAATGTTTTTAACTGTTTAGAATGTTTGAATCTTTTTTAGAATGTTTGAATCTTTTTAGAATGTTTTAAACTGTTCCAGAATGTTTGAATCTTTTTTAGAACGTTTGAATCTTTTTAGAATGTTTGAATCTATTTTAGAATGTTTTAAACTGTTCCAGAATGTTTGAATCTTTTTTAGAACGTTTGAATCTTTTTAGAATGTTTGAATCTATTTTAGAATGTTTTAAACTGTTCTAGAATGTTTGAATCTTTTTAGAATGTTTTTAACTGTTCCAGAATGTTTGCATCTTTTTAGAATGTTTGAATCTTTTTTAGAATGTTTGAATCTTTTTTAGAATGTTTTAAACTGTTCCAGAATGTTTGAATCTATTTTAGAATGTTTGAATCTTTTTTAGAATGTTTGAATCTTTTTTAGAATGTTTTAAACTGTTCCAGAATGTTTGAATCTATTTTAGAATGTTTTAAACTGTTCTAGAATGTTTGAATCTATTTTAGAATGTTTTAAACTGTTCCAGAATGTTTGAATCTTTTTAGAATGTTTTAAACTGTTCTAGAATGTTTGAATCTTTTTAGAATGTTTTTAACTGTTTAGAATGTTTGAATCTTTTTTAGAATGTTTGAATCTTTTTAGAATGTTTTAAACTGTTCCAGAATGTTTGAATCTTTTTTAGAACGTTTGAATCTTTTTAGAATGTTTGAATCTATTTTAGAATGTTTTAAACTGTTCCAGAATGTTTGAATCTTTTTAGAATGTTTTAAACTGTTCTAGAATGTTTGAATCTTTTTAGAATGTTTTTAACTGTTCCAGAATGTTTGAATCTTTTTAGAATGTTTGAATCCTTTTTTAGAATGTTTTAAACTGTTCTAGAATGTTTGAATCTTTTTAGAATGTTTTTAACTGTTTAGAATGTTTGAATCTTTTTTAGAATGTTTGAATCTTTTTAGAATGTTTTAAACTTCCAGAATGTTTGAATCTTTTTTAGAACGTTTGAATCTTTTTAGAATGTTTGAATCTATTTTAGAATGTTTTAAACTGTTCCAGAATGTTTGAATCTTTTTTAGAACGTTTGAATCTTTTTAGAATGTTTGAATCCATTTTAGAATGTTTTAAACTTCTAGAATGTTTGAATCTTTTTAGAATGTTTGAATCTTTTTTAGAATGTTTGAATCTTTTTAGAATGTTTGAATCTTTTTTAGAATGTTTTAAACTGTTCCAGAATGTTTGAATCTTTTTTAGAATGTTTGAATCTTTTTAGAATGTTTGAATCTTTTTTAGAATGTTTGAATCTTTTTAGAATATTTTAAACTGTTCCAGAATGTTTGAATCTTTTTTAGAACGTTTGAATCTTTTTAGAATGTTTGAATCTATTTTAGAATGTTTTAAACTGTTCCAGAATGTTTGCATCTTTTTAGAATGTTTGAATCTTTTTTAGAATGTTTTAAACTGTTCCAGAATGTTTGAATCTTTATTAGAATGTTTGAATCTTTTTAGAATGTTTGAATCTTTTTTAGAATGTTTGAATCTTTTTAGAATATTTTAAACTGTTCCAGAATGTTTGAATCTTTTTAGAATGTTTGAATCTTTTTTAGAACGTTTGAATCTTTTTAGAATGTTTTAAACTGTTCCAGAATGTTTTAAACTGTTCTAGAATGTTTGAATCTTTTTTAGAATGTTTGAATCTTTTTAGAATGTTTGAATCTTCTTACAATGTTTGAAACTGTTCCAGAATGTTTGAATCTTTTTAGAATGTTTTTAACTGTTCCAGAATGTTTGCATCTTTTTAGAATGTTTGAATCTTTTTTAGAATGTTTGAATCTTTTTAGAATGTTTGAATCTTTTTTAGAATGTTTGAATCTTTTTAGAATGTTTTAAACTGTTCCAGAATGTTTGAATCTTTTTAGAATGTTTGAATATTTTTTAGAATGTTTGAATATTTTTTAGAATGTTTGAATCTTTTTTAGAATGTTTGAATCTATTTTAGAATGTTTTAAACTGTTCCAGAATGTTTGAATCTTTTTTAGAATGTTTGAATCTTTTTTAGAATGTTTGAATCTTTTTAGAATATTTGAATCTTTTTTAGAATGTTTGAATCTTTTTTAGAATGTTTGAATCTTTTTTAGAATGTTTGAATCTTTTTAGAATGTTTGAATCTTTTATTAGAATGTTTGAATCTTTTTTAGAATGTTTTAAACTGTTCCAGAATGTTTGAATCTTTTTTAGAATGTTTGAATCTTTTTAGAATGTTTGAATCTTTTTTAGAACATTTGAATCTTTTTAGAATGTTTTAAACTGTTCCAGAATGTTTTAAACTGTTCTAGAATGTTTGAATCTTTTTTAGAATGTTTGAATCTTTTTAGAATGTTTGAATCTTCTTACAATGTTTGAAACTGTTCCAGAATGTTTGAATCTTTTTAGAATGTTTTTAACTGTTCCAGAATGTTTGCATCTTTTTAGAATGTTTGAATCTTTTTTAGAATGTTTGAATCTTTTTTAGAATGTTTTAAACTGTTCCAGAATGTTTGAATCTATTTTAGAATGTTTGAATCTTTTTTTTGGAATGTTTGAATCTTTTTTAGAATGTTTTAAACTGTTCCAGAATGTTTGAATCTATTTTAGAATGTTTTAAACTGTTCTAGAATGTTTGAATCTATTTTAGAATGTTTTAAACTGTTCCAGAATGTTTGAATCTTTTTAGAATGTTTTAAACTGTTCTAGAATGTTTGAATCTTTTTAGAATGTTTTTAACTGTTCCAGAATGTTTGAATCTTTTTAGAATGTTTGAATCCTTTTTTAGAATGTTTTAAACTGTTCTAGAATGTTTGAATCTTTTTAGAATGTTTTTAACTGTTTAGAATGTTTGAATCTTTTTTAGAATGTTTGAATCTTTTTAGAATGTTTTAAACTGTTCCAGAATGTTTGAATCTTTTTTAGAACGTTTGAATCTTTTTAGAATGTTTGAATCTATTTTAGAATGTTTTAAACTGTTCCAGAATGTTTGAATCTTTTTTAGAACGTTTGAATCTTTTTAGAATGTTTGAATCTATTTTAGAATGTTTTAAACTGTTCTAGAATGTTTGAATCTTTTTAGAATGTTTTTAACTGTTCCAGAATGTTTGCATCTTTTTAGAATGTTTGAATCTTTTTTAGAATGTTTGAATCTTTTTTAGAATGTTTTAAACTGTTCCAGAATGTTTGAATCTATTTTAGAATGTTTGGATCCTTTTTTAGAATGTTTTAAACTGTTCCAGAATGTTTGCATCTTTTTAGAATGTTTGAACCTTTTTTAGAATGTTTTAAACTGTTCTAGAATGTTTGAATCTTTTTAGAATGTTTTTAACTGTTCCAGAATGTTTGCATCTTTTTAGAATGTTTGAATCTTTTTTAGAATGTTTGAATCTTTTTTAGAATGTTTTAAACTGTTCCAGAATGTTTGAATCTATTTTAGAATGTTTGAATCCTTTTTTAGAATGTTTTAAACTGTTCTAGAATGTTTGAATCTTTTAGAATGTTTTTAACTGTTCCAGAATGTTTGCATCTTTTTAGAATGTTTGAATCTTTTTTAGAATGTTTGAATCTTTTTTAGAATGTTTTAAACTGTTCCAGAATGTTTGAATCTATTTTAGAATGTTTGAATCTTTTTTAGAATGTTTGAATCTTTTTAGAATGTTTGAATCTTCTTACAATGTTTGAAACTGTTCCAGAATGTTTGAATCTTTTTAGAATGTTTTTAACTGTTCCAGAATGTTTGCATCTTTTTAGAATGTTTGAATCTTTTTTAGAATGTTTGAATCTTTTTAGAATGTTTGAATCTTTTTTAGAATGTTTGAATCTTTTTAGAATGTTTTAAACTGTTCCAGAATGTTTGAATCTTTTTAGAATGTTTGAATCTTTTTTAGAATGTTTGAATCTTTTTAGAATGTTTGAATCTTCTTACAATGTTTGAAACTGTTCCAGAATGTTTGAATCTTTTTAGAATGTTTTTAACTGTTCCAGAATGTTTGCATCTTTTTAGAATGTTTGAATCTTTTTTAGAATGTTTGAATCTTTTTAGAATGTTTGAATCTTTTTTAGAATGTTTGAATCTTTTTAGAATGTTTTAAACTGTTCTAGAATGTTTGAATCTTTTTAGAATGTTTTTAACTGTTCCAGAATGTTTGCATCTTTTTAGAATGTTTGAATCTTTTTTAGAATGTTTGAATCTTTTTTAGAATGTTTTAAACTGTTCCAGAATGTTTGAATCTATTTTAGAATGTTTGGATCCTTTTTTAGAATGTTTTAAACTGTTCCAGAATGTTTGCATCTTTTTAGAATGTTTGAACCTTTTTTAGAATGTTTTAAACTGTTCTAGAATGTTTGAATCTTTTTAGAATGTTTTTAACTGTTCCAGAATGTTTCCATCTTTTTAGAATGTTTGAATCTTTTTTAGAATGTTTGAATCTTTTTAGAATATTTTAAACTGTTCCAGAATGTTTGAATCTTTTTAGAATGTTTGAATCTTTTTTAGAACTGTTTGAATCTTTTTAGAATGTTTGAAATCTGTTCCAGAATGTTTTAAACTGTTCTAGAATGTTTGAATCTTTTTAGAATGTTTGAATCTTTTTAGAATGTTTGAATCTTCTTACAATGTTTGAAACTGTTCCAGAATGTTTGAATCTTTTTAGAATGTTTTAACTGTTCCAGAATGTTTGCATCTTTTTAGAATGTTTGAATCTTTTTAGAATGTTTGAATCTTTTAGAATGTTTGAAATCTTTTTAGAATGTTTGAATCTTTTTAGAATGTTTTTAAACTGTTCCAGAATGTTTGAATCTTTTTAGAATGTTTGAATATTTTTTAGAATGTTTGAATATTTTTAGAATGTTTGAATCTTTTTTAGAATGTTTGAATCTATTTTAGAATGTTTTAAACTGTTCCAGAATGTTTGAATCTTTTTAGAATGTTTGAATCTTTTTTAGAATGTTTGAATCTTTTTAGAATATTTGAATCTTTTTCAGAATGTTTGAATCTATTTTAGAATGTTTGAATCTGTTTTAGAATGTTTGAATCTTTTTAGAATGTTTGAAACTGTTCCAGAATGTTTGAATCTTTTTAGAATGTTTTAAACTGTTCTAGAATGTTTGAATCTTTTTAGAATGTTTTTAACTGTTTAGAATGTTTGAATCTTTTTTAGAATGTTTGAATCTTTTTAGAATGTTTTAAACTGTTCCAGAATGTTTGAATCTTTTTTAGAACGTTTGAATCTTTTTAGAATGTTTGAATCTATTTTAGAATGTTTTAAACTGTTCCAGAATGTTTGAATCTTTTTAGAATGTTTTAAACTGTTCTAGAATGTTTGAATCTTTTTAGAATGTTTTTAACTGTTCCAGAATGTTTGAATCTTTTTAGAATGTTTGAATCCTTTTTTAGAATGTTTTAAACTGTTCTAGAATGTTTGAATCTTTTTAGAATGTTTTTAACTGTTTAGAATGTTTGAATCTTTTTTAGAATGTTTGAATCTTTTTAGAATGTTTTAAACTTCCAGAATGTTTGAATCTTTTTTAGAACGTTTGAATCTTTTTAGAATGTTTGAATCTATTTTAGAATGTTTTAAACTGTTCCAGAATGTTTGAATCTTTTTTAGAACGTTTGAATCTTTTTAGAATGTTTGAATCTATTTTAGAATGTTTTAAACTTCTAGAATGTTTGAATCTTTTTAGAATGTTTGAATCTTTTTTAGAATGTTTGAATCTTTTTAGAATGTTTGAATCTTTTTTAGAATGTTTTAAACTGTTCCAGAATGTTTGAATCTTTTTAGAATGTTTGAATCTTTTTAGAATGTTTGAATCTTTTTTAGAATGTTTGAATCTTTTTAGAATATTTTAAACTGTTCCAGAATGTTTGAATCTTTTTTAGAACGTTTGAATCTTTTTAGAATGTTTGAATCTATTTTAGAATGTTTTAAACTGTTCCAGAATGTTTGCATCTTTTTAGAATGTTTGAATCTTTTTTAGAATGTTTTAAACTGTTCCAGAATGTTTGAATCTTTATTAGAATGTTTGAATCTTTTTAGAATGTTTGAATCTTTTTTAGAATGTTTGAATCTTTTTAGAATATTTTAAACTGTTCCAGAATGTTTGAATCTTTTTAGAATGTTTGAATCTTTTTTAGAACGTTTGAATCTTTTTAGAATGTTTTAAACTGTTCCAGAATGTTTTAAACTGTTCTAGAATGTTTGAATCTTTTTTAGAATGTTTGAATCTTTTTAGAATGTTTGAATCTTCTTACAATGTTTGAAACTGTTCCAGAATGTTTGAATCTTTTTAGAATGTTTTTAACTGTTCCAGAATGTTTGCATCTTTTTAGAATGTTTGAATCTTTTTTAGAATGTTTGAATCTTTTTAGAATGTTTGAATCTTTTTTAGAATGTTTGAATCTTTTTAGAATGTTTTAAACTGTTCCAGAATGTTTGAATCTTTTTAGAATGTTTGAATATTTTTTAGAATGTTTGAATATTTTTTAGAATGTTTGAATCTTTTTTAGAATGTTTGAATCTATTTTAGAATGTTTTAAACTGTTCCAGAATGTTTGAATCTTTTTTAGAATGTTTGAATCTTTTTTAGAATGTTTGAATCTTTTTAGAATATTTGAATCTTTTTAGAATGTTTGAATCTTTTTTAGAATGTTTGAATCTTTTTAGAATGTTTGAATCTTTTTAGAATGTTTGAATCTTTTATAGAATGTTTGAATCTTTTTAGAATGTTTTAAACTGTTCCAGAATGTTTGAATCTTTTTAGAATGTTTGAATCTTTTTAGAATGTTTGAATCTTTTTTAGAACATTTGAATCTTTTTAGAATGTTTTAAACTGTTCCAGAATGTTTTAAACTGTTCTAGAATGTTTGAATCTTTTTTAGAATGTTTGAATCTTTTTAGAATGTTTGAATCTTCTTACAATGTTTGAAACTGTTCCAGAATGTTTGAATCTTTTTAGAATGTTTTTAACTGTTCCAGAATGTTTGCATCTTTTTAGAATGTTTGAATCTTTTTTAGAATGTTTGAATCTTTTTTAGAATGTTTTAAACTGTTCCAGAATGTTTGAATCTATTTTAGAATGTTTGAATCTTTTTTTGGAATGTTTGAATCTTTTTAGAATGTTTTAAACTGTTCCAGAATGTTTGAATCTATTTTAGAATGTTTTAAACTGTTCTAGAATGTTTGAATCTATTTTAGAATGTTTTAAACTGTTCCAGAATGTTTGAATCTTTTTAGAATGTTTTAAACTGTTCTAGAATGTTTGAATCTTTTTAGAATGTTTTTAAACTGTTCCAGAATGTTTGAATCTTTTTAGAATGTTTGAATCCTTTTTTAGAATGTTTTAAACTGTTCTAGAATGTTTGAATCTTTTTAGAATGTTTTTAACTGTTTAGAATGTTTGAATCTTTTTTAGAATGTTTGAATCTTTTTAGAATGTTTTAAACTGTTCCAGAATGTTTGAATCTTTTTTAGAACGTTTGAATCTTTTTAGAATGTTTGAATCTATTTTAGAATGTTTTAAACTGTTCCAGAATGTTTGAATCTTTTTTAGAACGTTTGAATCTTTTTAGAATGTTTGAATCTATTTTAGAATGTTTTAAACTGTTCTAGAATGTTTGAATCTTTTTAGAATGTTTTTAACTGTTCCAGAATGTTTGCATCTTTTTAGAATGTTTGAATCTTTTTTAGAATGTTTGAATCTTTTTTAGAATGTTTTAAACTGTTCCAGAATGTTTGAATCTATTTTAGAATGTTTGGATCCTTTTTTAGAATGTTTTAAACTGTTCCAGAATGTTTGCATCTTTTTAGAATGTTTGAACCTTTTTTAGAATGTTTTAAACTGTTCTAGAATGTTTGAATCTTTTTAGAATGTTTTTAACTGTTCCAGAATGTTTGCATCTTTTTAGAATGTTTGAATCTTTTTTAGAATGTTTGAATCTTTTTTAGAATGTTTTAAACTGTTCCAGAATGTTTGAATCTATTTTAGAATGTTTGAATCCTTTTTTAGAATGTTTTAAACTGTTCTAGAATGTTTGAATCTTTTAGAATGTTTTTAACTGTTCCAGAATGTTTGAATCTTTTTAGAATGTTTGAATCTTTTTAGAATGTTTGAATCTTTTTTA
>JAFEUB010001696.1:0-31009 GCA_024529925.1 Ophthalmolycus amberensis
CTTTGGCTGCTGCTCAATGTCATTATTTTGGGTCGACTCGACATGGTTTTCGTGCTCTTCCGCCTTTGGCTGCTGCTCAATGTCATTATTTTGGGTCGACTCGACATCGTTTTCGTGCTCTTCCGCCTTTGGCTGTTGCTCAATGTCATTATTTTGGGTCGACTCGACATCGTTTTCGTGCTCTTCCGCCTTTGGCTGCTGCTCAATGTCATTATTTTTTTGTCGACTCGACATGGTTTTCGTGCTCTTCCGCCTTTGGCTGCTGCTCAATGTCATTATTTTGGGTCGACTCGACCTCGCTCTCGTGCCCTTCCACCTTCGGCTGCAGTTCAGTGTCATAAGTTTGGGTTGACTCGACATCGTTCTCGTGCTCTTCCACCTTTGGCTGCAGTTCAATGTCATTATTTTTGGTCGACTCGACATCGTTTTCGTGCTCTTCCACCTTTGGCTGCTGCTCAATGTCATTATTTTGGGTCGACTCGACATCGGTTTTCGTGCTCTTCCGCCTTTGGCTGCTGCTCAATGTCATTATTTTGGGTCGACTCGACATCGTTTTCGTGCTCTTCCGCCTTTGGCTGCTTCTCAATGTCATTATTTTGGGTCGACTCGACATCGTTTTCGTGCCCTTCCGCCTTCGGCTGCTGCTCAGTGTCATTATTTTGGGTCGACTCGACCTCGCTCTCGTGCCCTTCCACCTTCGGCTGCAGTTCAGTGTCATTATTTTGGGTTGACTCGACATCGTTCTCGTGCTCTTCCACCTTCGGCTGCAGTTCAATGTCATTATTTTGGGTCGACTCGACCTCGCTCTCGTGCCCTTCCACCTTCGGCTGCAGTTCAGTGTCATTATTTTGGGTCGACTCGACCTCGCTCTCGTGCCCTTCCACCTTCGGCTGCAGTAGTTCAGTGTCATTATTTTGGGTCGACTCGACCTCGCTCTCGTGCCCTTCCACCTTCGGCTGCAGTTCAGTGTCATTATTTTGGGTCGACTCGACCTCGCTCTCGTGCCCTTCCACCTTTGGCTGCTGCTCAATGTCATTATTTTGGGTCGACTCGACATGGTTTTCGTGCTCTTCCTACCTTTGGCTGCTGCTCAATGTCATTATTTTGGGTCGACTCGACATGGTTTTCGTGCTCTTCCTACCTTTGGCTGCTGCTCAATGTCATTATTTTGGGTCGACTCGACATGGTTTTCGTGCTCTTCCACCTTTGGCTGCTGCTCAATGTCATTATTTTGTGGTCGACTCGACATGGTTTTCGTGCTCTTCCGCCTTTGGCTGCTGCTCAATGTCATTATTTCGGGTCGACTCGACATGGTTTTCGTGCTCTTCCACCTTTGGCTGCTGCTCAATGTCATTATTTTGGGTCGACTCTACATGGTTTTCGTGCTCTTCCGCCTTTGGCTGCTGCTCAATGTCATTATTTTGGGTCGACTCGACCTCGCTCTCGTGCCCTTCCGCCTTCGGCTGCAGTTCAGTGTCATTATTTTGGGTCGACTCGACATCGTTCTCGTGCTCTTCCGCCTTTGGCTGCAGTTCAATGTCATTATTTTGGGTCGACTCGACCTCGCTCTCGTGCCCTTCCACCTTCGGCTGCAGTTCAGTGTCATAAGTTTGGGTTGACTCGACATCGTTCTCGTGCTCTTCCACCTTTGGCTGCAGTTCAATGTCATTATTTTTTGGTCGACTCGACATGGTTTTCGTGCTCTTCCACCTTTGGCTGCTGCTCAATGTCATTATTTTGGGTCGACTCGACATGGTTTTCGTGCTCTTCCACCTTTTGCTGCTGCTCAATGTCATTATTTTGGGTCGACTCGACCTCGCTCTCGTGCCCTTCCACCTTCGGCTGCAGTTCAGTGTCATTATTTTGGGTCGACTCGACCTCGCTCTCGTGCCCTTCCACCTTCGGCTGCAGTAGTTCAGTGTCATTATTTTGGGTCGACTCGACCTCGCTCTCGTGCCCTTCCGCCTTTGGCTGCTGCTCAATGTCATTATTTTGGGTCGACTCGACATGGTTTTCGTGCTCTTCCGCCTTTGGCTGCTGCTCAATGTCATTATTTTGGGTCGACTCGACATGGTTTTCGTGCTCTTCCGCCTTTGGCTGCTGCTCAATGTCATTATTTTGGGTCGACTCGACATGGTTTTCGTGCTCTTCCGCCTTTGGCTGCTGCTCAATGTCATTATTTTGGGTCGACTCGACATGGTTTTCGTGCTCTTCCGCCTTTGGCTGCTGCTCAATGTCATTATTTTGGGTCGACTCGACATCGTTTTCGTGCTCTTCCGCCTTTGGCTGTTGCTCAATGTCATTATTTTGGGTCGACTCGACATCGTTTTCGTGCTCTTCCGCCTTTGGCTGCTGCTCAATGTCATTATTTTTTTGTCGACTCGACATGGTTTTCGTGCTCTTCCGCCTTTGGCTGCTGCTCAATGTCATTATTTTGGGTCGACTCGACCTCGCTCTCGTGCCCTTCCACCTTCGGCTGCAGTTCAGTGTCATAAGTTTGGGTTGACTCGACATCGTTCTCGTGCTCTTCCACCTTTGGCTGCAGTTCAATGTCATTATTTTTTGGTCGACTCGACATCGTTTTCGTGCTCTTCCACCTTTTGCTGCTGCTCAATGTCATTATTTTGGGTCGACTCGACACGGTTTTCGTGCTCTTCCGCCTTTGGCTGCTGCTCAATGTCATTATTTTGGGTCGACTCGACACGGTTTTCGTGCTCTTCCGCCTTTGGCTGCTGCTCAATGTCATTATTTTGGGTCGACTCGACATGGTTTTCGTGCTCTTCCGCCTTTGGCTGCTGCTCAATGTCATTGTTTTGGGTCGACTCGACCTCGCTCTCGTGCCCTTCCACCTTCGGCTGCAGTTCAGTGTCATTATTTTGGGTCGACTCGACCTCGCTCTCGTGCCCTTCCGCCTTCGGCTGCTGTTCAATGTCATTATTTTGGGTCGACTCGACATCATTTTCGTGCTCTTCCGCCTTTGGCTGCTGCTCAATGTCATTATTTTTTTGTCGACTCGACATGGTTTTCGTGCTCTTCCGCCTTTGGCTGCTGCTCAATGTCATTATTTTGGGTCGACTCGACCTCGCTCTCGTGCCCTTCCACCTTCGGCTGCAGTTCAGTGTCATAAGTTTGGGTTGACTCGACATCGTTCTCGTGCTCTTCCACCTTTGGCTGCAGTTCAATGTCATTATTTTTTGGTCGACTCGACACGGTTTTCGTGCTCTTCCACCTTTGGCTGCTGCTCAATGTCATTATTTTGGGTCGACTCGACACGGTTTTCGTGCTCTTCCGCCTTTGGCTGCTGCTCAATGTCATTATTTTGGGTCGACTCGACACGGTTTTCGTGCTCTTCCGCCTTTGGCTGCTGCTCAATGTCATTATTTTGGGTCGACTCGACATGGTTTTCGTGCTCTTCCGCCTTTGGCTGCTGCTCAATGTCATTGTTTTGGGTCGACTCGACCTCGCTCTCGTGCCCTTCCACCTTCGGCTGCAGTTCAGTGTCATTATTTTGGGTCGACTCGACCTCGCTCTCGTGCCCTTCCGCCTTCGGCTGCTGTTCAATGTCATTATTTTGGGTCGACTCGACATCATTTTCGTGCTCTTCCGCCTTCGGCTGCTGCTCAATGTCATTATTTTGGGTCGACTCGACATCGTTTTCGTGCTCTTCCGCCTTCGGCTGCTGCTCAATGTCATTATTTTGGGTCGACTCGACCTCGCTCTCGTGCCCTTCCACCTTCGGCTGCAGTTCAGTGTCATTATTTTGAGTCGACTCGACCTCGCTCTCGTGCCCTTCCACCTTTGGCTGCAGTTCAGTGTCATTATTTTGGGTCGACTCAACATCGTTTTTGTGCTCTTCCACCTTTGGCTGCTGCTCAATGTCATTATTTTGGGTCGACTCGACATCGTTTTCGTGCTCTTCCGCCTTTGGCTGCTTCTCAATGTCATTATTTTGGGTCGACTCGACATCGTTTTCGTGCCCTTCCGCCTTCGGCTGCTGCTCAGTGTCATTATTTTGGGTCGACTCGACCTCGCTCTCGTGCCCTTCCACCTTCGGCTGCAGTTCAGTGTCATTATTTTGGGTTGACTCGACATCGTTCTCGTGCTCTTCCACCTTCGGCTGCAGTTCAATGTCATTATTTTGGGTCGACTCGACCTCGCTCTCGTGCCCTTCCACCTTCGGCTGCAGTTCAGTGTCATTATTTTGGGTCGACTCGACCTCGCTCTCGTGCCCTTCCACCTTCGGCTGCAGTAGTTCAGTGTCATTATTTTGGGTCGACTCGACCTCGCTCTCGTGCCCTTCCACCTTCGGCTGCAGTTCAGTGTCATTATTTTGGGTCGACTCGACCTCGCTCTCGTGCCCTTCCACCTTTGGCTGCTGCTCAATGTCATTATTTTGGGTCGACTCTACATGGTTTTCGTGCTCTTCTACCTTTGGCTGCTGCTCAATGTCATTATTTTGGGTCGACTCGACATGGTTTTCGTGCTCTTCTACCTTTGGCTGCTGCTCAATGTCATTATTTTGGGTCGACTCGACATGGTTTTCGTGCTCTTCCACCTTTGGCTGCTGCTCAATGTCATTATTTTGTGGTCGACTCGACATGGTTTTCGTGCTCTTCCGCCTTTGGCTGCTGCTCAATGTCATTATTTCGGGTCGACTCGACATGGTTTTCGTGCTCTTCCACCTTTGGCTGCTGCTCAATGTCATTATTTTGGGTCGACTCTACATGGTTTTCGTGCTCTTCCGCCTTCGGCTGCTGCTCAATGTCATTATTTTGGGTCGACTCGACCTCGCTCTCCTGCCCTTCCGCCTTCGGCTGCAGTTCAGTGTCATTATTTTGGGTCGACTCGACATCGTTCTCGTGCTCTTCCGCCTTTGGCTGCAGTTCAATGTCATTATTTTGGGTCGACTCGACCTCGCTCTCGTGCCCTTCCACCTTCGGCTGCAGTTCAGTGTCATAAGTTTGGGTTGACTCGACATCGTTCTCGTGCTCTTCCACCTTTGGCTGCTGCTCAATGTCATTATTTTGGGTCGACTCGACATGGTTTTCGTGCTCTTCCACCTTTTGCTGCTGCTCAATGTCATTATTTTGGGTCGACTCGACCTCGCTCTCGTGCCCTTCCACCTTCGGCTGCAGTTCAGTGTCATTATTTTGGGTCGACTCGACCTCGCTCTCGTGCCCTTCCACCTTCGGCTGCAGTAGTTCAGTGTCATTATTTTGGGTCGACTCGACCTCGCTCTCGTGCCCTTCCGCCTTTGGCTGCTGCTCAATGTCATTATTTTGGGTCGACTCGACATGGTTTTCGTGCTCTTCCGCCTTTGGCTGCTGCTCAATGTCATTATTTTGGGTCGACTCGACATGGTTTTCGTGCTCTTCCGCCTTTGGCTGCTGCTCAATGTCATTATTTTGGGTCGACTCGACATGGTTTTCGTGCTCTTCCGCCTTTGGCTGCTGCTCAATGTCATTATTTTGGGTCGACTCGACATGGTTTTCGTGCTCTTCCGCCTTTGGCTGCTGCTCAATGTCATTATTTTGGGTCGACTCGACATCGTTTTCGTGCTCTTCCGCCTTTGGCTGTTGCTCAATGTCATTATTTTGGGTCGACTCGACATCGTTTTCGTGCTCTTCCGCCTTTGGCTGCTGCTCAATGTCATTATTTTTTTGTCGACTCGACATGGTTTTCGTGCTCTTCCGCCTTTGGCTGCTGCTCAATGTCATTATTTTGGGTCGACTCGACCTCGCTCTCGTGCCCTTCCACCTTCGGCTGCAGTTCAGTGTCATAAGTTTGGGTTGACTCGACATCGTTCTCGTGCTCTTCCACCTTTGGCTGCAGTTCAATGTCATTATTTTTTGGTCGACTCGACACGTTTTCGTGCTCTTCCACCTTTTGCTGCTGCTCAATGTCATTATTTTGGGTCGACTCGACACGGTTTTCGTGCTCTTCCGCCTTTGGCTGCTGCTCAATGTCATTATTTTGGGTCGACTCGACATCGTTTTCGTGCTCTTCCGCCTTTGGCTGCTTCTCAATGTCATTATTTTGGGTCGACTCGACATCGTTTTCGTGCCCTTCCGCCTTCGGCTGCTGCTCAGTGTCATTATTTTGGGTCGACTCGACCTCGCTCTCGTGCCCTTCCACCTTCGGCTGCAGTTCAGTGTCATTATTTTGGGTTGACTCGACATCGTTCTCGTGCTCTTCCACCTTCGGCTGCAGTTCAATGTCATTATTTTGGGTCGACTCGACCTCGCTCTCGTGCCCTTCCACCTTCGGCTGCAGTTCAGTGTCATTATTTTGGGTCGACTCGACCTCGCTCTCGTGCCCTTCCACCTTCGGCTGCAGTAGTTCAGTGTCATTATTTTGGGTCGACTCGACCTCGCTCTCGTGCCCTTCCACCTTCGGCTGCAGTTCAGTGTCATTATTTTGGGTCGACTCGACCTCGCTCTCGTGCCCTTCCACCTTTGGCTGCTGCTCAATGTCATTATTTTGGGTCGACTCTACATGGTTTTCGTGCTCTTCTACCTTTGGCTGCTGCTCAATGTCATTATTTTGGGTCGACTCGACATGGTTTTCGTGCTCTTCTACCTTTGGCTGCTGCTCAATGTCATTATTTTGGGTCGACTCGACATGGTTTTCGTGCTCTTCCACCTTTGGCTGCTGCTCAATGTCATTATTTTGTGGTCGACTCGACATGGTTTTCGTGCTCTTCCGCCTTTGGCTGCTGCTCAATGTCATTATTTCGGGTCGACTCGACATGGTTTTCGTGCTCTTCCACCTTTGGCTGCTGCTCAATGTCATTATTTTGGGTCGACTCTACATGGTTTTCGTGCTCTTCCGCCTTTGGCTGCTGCTCAATGTCATTATTTTGGGTCGACTCGACCTCGCTCTCGTGCCCTTCCGCCTTCGGCTGCAGTTCAGTGTCATTATTTTGGGTCGACTCGACATCGTTCTCGTGCTCTTCCGCCTTTGGCTGCAGTTCAATGTCATTATTTTGGGTCGACTCGACCTCGCTCTCGTGCCCTTCCACCTTCGGCTGCAGTTCAGTGTCATAAGTTTGGGTTGACTCGACATCGTTCTCGTGCTCTTCCACCTTTGGCTGCAGTTCAATGTCATTATTTTTTGGTCGACTCGACATGGTTTTCGTGCTCTTCCACCTTTGGCTGCTGCTCAATGTCATTATTTTGGGTCGACTCGACATGGTTTTCGTGCTCTTCCACCTTTTGCTGCTGCTCAATGTCATTATTTTGGGTCGACTCGACCTCGCTCTCGTGCCCTTCCACCTTCGGCTGCAGTTCAGTGTCATTATTTTGGGTCGACTCGACCTCGCTCTCGTGCCCTTCCACCTTCGGCTGCAGTAGTTCAGTGTCATTATTTTGGGTCGACTCGACCTCGCTCTCGTGCCCTTCCGCCTTTGGCTGCTGCTCAATGTCATTATTTTGGGTCGACTCGACATGGTTTTTCGTGCTCTTCCGCCTTTGGCTGCTGCTCAATGTCATTATTTTGGGTCGACTCGACATCGTTTTCGTGCTCTTCCGCCTTTGGCTGTTGCTCAATGTCATTATTTTGGGTCGACTCGACATCGTTTTCGTGCTCTTCCGCCTTTGGCTGCTGCTCAATGTCATTATTTTTTTGTCGACTCGACATGGTTTTCGTGCTCTTCCGCCTTTGGCTGCTGCTCAATGTCATTATTTTGGGTCGACTCGACCTCGCTCTCGTGCCCTTCCACCTTCGGCTGCAGTTCAGTGTCATAAGTTTGGGTTGACTCGACATCGTTCTCGTGCTCTTCCACCTTTGGCTGCAGTTCAATGTCATTATTTTTTGGTCGACTCGACACGGTTTTCGTGCTCTTCCACCTTTTGCTGCTGCTCAATGTCATTATTTTGGGTCGACTCGACACGGTTTTCGTGCTCTTCCGCCTTTGGCTGCTGCTCAATGTCATTATTTTGGGTCGACTCGACACGGTTTTCGTGCTCTTCCGCCTTTGGCTGCTGCTCAATGTCATTATTTTGGGTCGACTCGACATGGTTTTCGTGCTCTTCCGCCTTTGGCTGCTGCTCAATGTCATTGTTTTGGGTCGACTCGACCTCGCTCTCGTGCCCTTCCACCTTCGGCTGCAGTTCAGTGTCATTATTTTGGGTCGACTCGACCTCGCTCTCGTGCCCTTCCGCCTTCGGCTGCTGTTCAATGTCATTATTTTGGGTCGACTCGACATCATTTTCGTGCTCTTCCGCCTTCGGCTGCTGCTCAATGTCATTATTTTGGGTCGACTCGACATCGTTTTCGTGCTCTTCCGCCTTCGGCTGCTGCTCAATGTCATTATTTTGGGTCGACTCGACCTCGCTCTCGTGCCCTTCCACCTTCGGCTGCAGTTCAGTGTCATTATTTTGAGTCGACTCGACCTCGCTCTCGTGCCCTTCCACCTTTGGCTGCAGTTCAGTGTCATTATTTTGGGTCGACTCAACATCGTTTTTGTGCTCTTCCACCTTTGGCTGCTGCTCAATGTCATTATTTTGGGTCGACTCGACATCGTTTTCGTGCTCTTCCGCCTTCGGCTGCTTCTCAATGTCATTATTTTGGGTCGACTCGACATCGTTTTCGTGCCCTTCCGCCTTCGGCTGCTGCTCAGTGTCATTATTTTGGGTCGACTCGACCTCGCTCTCGTGCCCTTCCACCTTCGGCTGCAGTTCAGTGTCATTATTTTGGGTGGACTCGACATCGTTCTCGTGCTCTTCCACCTTCGGCTGCAGTTCAATGTCATTATTTTGGGTCGACTCGACCTCGCTCTCGTGCCCTTCCACCTTCGGCTGCAGTTCAGTGTCATTATTTTGGGTCGACTCGACCTCGCTCTCGTGCCCTTCCACCTTCGGCTGCAGTAGTTCAGTGTCATTATTTTGGGTCGACTCGACCTCGCTCTCGTGCCCTTCCACCTTCGGCTGCAGTTCAGTGTCATTATTTTGGGTCGACTCGACCTCGCTCTCGTGCCCTTCCACCTTTGGCTGCTGCTCAATGTCATTATTTTGGGTCGACTCGACATCGTTTTCGTGCTCTTCCACCTTTGGCTGCTGCTCAATGTCATTATTTTGTGGTCGACTCGACATGGTTTTCGTGCTCTTCCGCCTTTGGCTGCTGCTCAATGTCATTATTTCGGGTCGACTCGACATGGTTTTCGTGCTCTTCCACCTTTGGCTGCTGCTCAATGTCATTATTTTGGGTCGACTCTACATGGTTTTCGTGCTCTTCCGCCTTTGGCTGCTGCTCAATGTCATTATTTTGGGTCGACTCGACCTCGCTCTCGTGCCCTTCCGCCTTCGGCTGCAGTTCAGTGTCATTATTTTGGGTCGACTCGACATCGTTCTCGTGCTCTTCCGCCTTTGGCTGCAGTTCAATGTCATTATTTTGGGTCGACTCGACCTCGCTCTCGTGCCCTTCCACCTTCGGCTGCAGTTCAGTGTCATTATTTTGGGTCGACTCGACCTCGCTCTCGTGCCCTTCCACCTTCGGCTGCAGTAGTTCAGTGTCATTATTTTGGGTCGACTCGACCTCGCTCTCGTGCCCTTCCACCTTCGGCTGCAGTAGTTCAGTGTCATTATTTTGGGTCGACTCGACATGGTTTTCGTGCTCTTCCGCCTTTGGCTGCTGCTCAATGTCATTATTTTGGGTCGACTCGACATCGTTTTCGTGCTCTTCCGCCTTTGGCTGCTGCTCAATGTCATTATTTTTTTGTCGACTCGACATGGTTTTCGTGCTCTTCCGCCTTTGGCTGCTGCTCAATGTCATTATTTTGGGTCGACTCGACCTCGCTCTCGTGCCCTTCCACCTTCGGCTGCAGTTCAGTGTCATAAGTTTGGGTTGACTCGACATCGTTCTCGTGCTCTTCCACCTTTGGCTGCTGCTCAATGTCATTATTTTGGGTCGACTCGACATCGCTCTCGTGCCCTTCCACCTTCGGCTGCAGTTCAGTGTCATTATTTTGGGTCGACTCGACCTCGCTCTCGTGCCCTTCCACCTTCGGCTGCAGTAGTTCAGTGTCATTATTTTGGGTCGACTCGACCTCGCTCTCGTGCCCTTCCACCTTCGGCTGCAGTTCAGTGTCATTATTTTGGGTCGACTCGACCTCGCTCTCGTGCCCTTCCACCTTTGGCTGCTGCTCAATGTCATTATTTTGGGTCGACTCGACATCGTTTTCGTGCTCTTCCACCTTTGGCTGCTGCTCAATGTCATTATTTTGGGTCGACTCGACATGGTTTTCGTGCTCTTCCACCTTTGGCTGCTGCTCAATGTCATTATTTTGTGGTCGACTCGACATGGTTTTCGTGCTCTTCCGCCTTTGGCTGCTGCTCAATGTCATTATTTCGGGTCGACTCGACATGGTTTTCGTGCTCTTCCACCTTTGGCTGCTGCTCAATGTCATTATTTTGGGTCGACTCTACATGGTTTTCGTGCTCTTCCGCCTTTGGCTGCTGCTCAATGTCATTATTTTGGGTCGACTCGACCTCGCTCTCGTGCCCTTCCGCCTTCGGCTGCAGTTCAGTGTCATTATTTTGGGTCGACTCGACATCGTTCTCGTGCTCTTCCGCCTTCGGCTGCAGTTCAATGTCATTATTTTGGGTCGACTCGACCTCGCTCTCGTGCCCTTCCACCTTCGGCTGCAGTTCAGTGTCATTATTTTGGGTCGACTCGACCTCGCTCTCGTGCCCTTCCACCTTCGGCTGCAGTTCAGTGTCATTATTTTGGGTCGACTCGACCTCGCTCTCGTGCCCTTCCACCTTTGGCTGCTGCTCAATGTCATTATTTTGGGTCGACTCGACATCGTTTTCGTGCTCTTCCACCTTTGGCTGCTGCTCAATGTCATTATTTTGTGGTCGACTCGACATGGTTTTCGTGCTCTTCCGCCTTTGGCTGCTGCTCAATGTCATTATTTCGGGTCGACTCGACATGGTTTTCGTGCTCTTCCACCTTTGGCTGCTGCTCAATGTCATTATTTTGGGTCGACTCTACATGGTTTTCGTGCTCTTCCGCCTTTGGCTGCTGCTCAATGTCATTATTTTGGGTCGACTCGACCTCGCTCTCGTGCCCTTCCGCCTTCGGCTGCAGTTCAGTGTCATTATTTTGGGTCGACTCGACATCGTTCTCGTGCTCTTCCGCCTTTGGCTGCAGTTCAATGTCATTATTTTGGGTCGACTCGACCTCGCTCTCGTGCCCTTCCACCTTCGGCTGCAGTTCAGTGTCATTATTTTGGGTCGACTCGACCTCGCTCTCGTGCCCTTCCACCTTCGGCTGCAGTAGTTCAGTGTCATTATTTTGGGTCGACTCGACCTCGCTCTCGTGCCCTTCCACCTTCGGCTGCAGTAGTTCAGTGTCATTATTTTGGGTCGACTCGACATGGTTTTCGTGCTCTTCCGCCTTTGGCTGCTGCTCAATGTCATTATTTTGGGTCGACTCGACATCGTTTTCGTGCTCTTCCGCCTTTGGCTGTTGCTCAATGTCATTATTTTGGGTCGACTCGACATCGTTTTCGTGCTCTTCCGCCTTTGGCTGCTGCTCAATGTCATTATTTTTTTGTCGACTCGACATGGTTTTCGTGCTCTTCCGCCTTTGGCTGCTGCTCAATGTCATTATTTTGGGTCGACTCGACCTCGCTCTCGTGCCCTTCCACCTTCGGCTGCAGTTCAGTGTCATAAGTTTGGGTTGACTCGACATCGTTCTCGTGCTCTTCCACCTTTGGCTGCAGTTCAATGTCATTATTTTTTGGTCGACTCGACATGGTTTTCGTGCTCTTCCACCTTTGGCTGCTGCTCAATGTCATTATTTTGGGTCGACTCGACATCGTTTTCGTGCTCTTCCGCCTTTGGCTGCTTCTCAATGTCATTATTTTGGGTCGACTCGACATCGTTTTCGTGCCCTTCCGCCTTCGGCTGCTGCTCAGTGTCATTATTTTGGGTCGACTCGACCTCGCTCTCGTGCCCTTCCACCTTCGGCTGCAGTTCAGTGTCATTATTTTGGGTTGACTCGACATCGTTCTCGTGCTCTTCCACCTTCGGCTGCAGTTCAATGTCATTATTTTGGGTCGACTCGACCTCGCTCTCGTGCCCTTCCACCTTCGGCTGCAGTTCAGTGTCATTATTTTGGGTCGACTCGACCTCGCTCTCGTGCCCTTCCACCTTCGGCTGCAGTAGTTCAGTGTCATTATTTTGGGTCGACTCGACCTCGCTCTCGTGCCCTTCCACCTTCGGCTGCAGTTCAGTGTCATTATTTTGGGTCGACTCGACCTCGCTCTCGTGCCCTTCCACCTTTGGCTGCTGCTCAATGTCATTATTTTGGGTCGACTCGACATCGTTTTCGTGCTCTTCCACCTTTGGCTGCTGCTCAATGTCATTATTTTGGGTCGACTCGACATGGTTTTCGTGCTCTTCCACCTTTGGCTGCTGCTCAATGTCATTATTTTGTGGTCGACTCGACATGGTTTTCGTGCTCTTCCGCCTTTGGCTGCTGCTCAATGTCATTATTTCGGGTCGACTCGACATGGTTTTCGTGCTCTTCCACCTTTGGCTGCTGCTCAATGTCATTATTTTGGGTCGACTCTACATGGTTTTCGTGCTCTTCCGCCTTTGGCTGCTGCTCAATGTCATTATTTTGGGTCGACTCGACCTCGCTCTCGTGCCCTTCCGCCTTCGGCTGCAGTTCAGTGTCATTATTTTGGGTCGACTCGACATCGTTCTCGTGCTCTTCCGCCTTCGGCTGCAGTTCAATGTCATTATTTTGGGTCGACTCGACCTCGCTCTCGTGCCCTTCCACCTTCGGCTGCAGTTCAGTGTCATTATTTTGGGTCGACTCGACCTCGCTCTCGTGCCCTTCCACCTTCGGCTGCAGTAGTTCAGTGTCATTATTTTGGGTCGACTCGACCTCGCTCTCGTGCCCTTCCACCTTCGGCTGCAGTAGTTCAGTGTCATTATTTTGGGTCGACTCGACATGGTTTTCGTGCTCTTCCGCCTTTGGCTGCTGCTCAATGTCATTATTTTGGGTCGACTCGACATCGTTTTCGTGCTCTTCCGCCTTTGGCTGTTGCTCAATGTCATTATTTTGGGTCGACTCGACATCGTTTTCGTGCTCTTCCGCCTTTGGCTGCTGCTCAATGTCATTATTTTTTGTCGACTCGACATGGTTTTCGTGCTCTTCCGCCTTTGGCTGCTGCTCAATGTCATTATTTTGGGTCGACTCGACCTCGCTCTCGTGCCCTTCCACCTTCGGCTGCAGTTCAGTGTCATAAGTTTGGGTTGACTCGACATCGTTCTCGTGCTCTTCCACCTTTGGCTGCAGTTCAATGTCATTATTTTTTGGTCGACTCGACATGGTTTTCGTGCTCTTCCACCTTTGGCTGCTGCTCAATGTCATTATTTTGGGTCGACTCTACATCGTTTTCGTGCTCTTCCGCCTTTGGCTGCTTCTCAATGTCATTATTTTGGGTCGACTCGACATCGTTTTCGTGCCCTTCCGCCTTCGGCTGCTGCTCAGTGTCATTATTTTGGGTCGACTCGACCTCGCTCTCGTGCCCTTCCACCTTCGGCTGCAGTTCAGTGTCATTATTTTGGGTTGACTCGACATCGTTCTCGTGCTCTTCCACCTTCGGCTGCAGTTCAATGTCATTATTTTGGGTCGACTCGACCTCGCTCTCGTGCCCTTCCACCTTCGGCTGCAGTTCAGTGTCATTATTTTGGGTCGACTCGACCTCGCTCTCGTGCCCTTCCACCTTCGGCTGCAGTAGTTCAGTGTCATTATTTTGGGTCGACTCGACCTCGCTCTCGTGCCCTTCCACCTTCGGCTGCAGTAGTTCAGTGTCATTATTTTGGGTCGACTCGACCTCGCTCTCGTGCCCTTCCACCTTCGGCTGCAGTTCAGTGTCATTATTTTGGGTCGACTCGACCTCGCTCTCGTGCCCTTCCACCTTTGGCTGCTGCTCAATGTCATTATTTTGGGTCGACTCGACATCGTTTTCGTGCTCTTCCACCTTTGGCTGCTGCTCAATGTCATTATTTTGGGTCGACTCGACATGGTTTTCGTGCTCTTCCACCTTTGGCTGCTGCTCAATGTCATTATTTTGTGGTCGACTCGACATGGTTTTCGTGCTCTTCCGCCTTTGGCTGCTGCTCAATGTCATTATTTCGGGTCGACTCGACATGGTTTTCGTGCTCTTCCACCTTTGGCTGCTGCTCAATGTCATTATTTTGGGTCGACTCTACATGGTTTTCGTGCTCTTCCGCCTTTGGCTGCTGCTCAATGTCATTATTTTGGGTCGACTCGACCTCGCTCTCGTGCCCTTCCGCCTTCGGCTGCAGTTCAGTGTCATTATTTTGGGTCGACTCGACATCGTTCTCGTGCTCTTCCGCCTTCGGCTGCAGTTCAATGTCATTATTTTGGGTCGACTCGACCTCGCTCTCGTGCCCTTCCACCTTCGGCTGCAGTTCAGTGTCATTATTTTGGGTCGACTCGACCTCGCTCTCGTGCCCTTCCGCCTTCGGCTGCTGTTCAATGTCATTATTTTGGGTCGACTCGACATCATTTTCGTGCTCTTCCGCCTTCGGCTGCTGCTCAATGTCATTATTTTGGGTCGACTCGACATCGTTTTCGTGCTCTTCCGCCTTCGGCTGCTGCTCAATGTCATTATTTTGGGTCGACTCGACCTCGCTCTCGTGCCCTTCCACCTTCGGCTGCAGTTCAGTGTCATTATTTTGAGTCGACTCGACCTCGCTCTCGTGCCCTTCCACCTTTGGCTGCAGTTCAGTGTCATTATTTTGGGTCGACTCAACATCGTTTTTGTGCTCTTCCACCTTTGGCTGCTGCTCAATGTCATTATTTTGGGTCGACTCGACATCGTTTTCGTGCTCTTCCGCCTTTGGCTGCTTCTCAATGTCATTATTTTGGGTCGACTCGACATCGTTTTCGTGCCCTTCCGCCTTCGGCTGCTGCTCAGTGTCATTATTTTGGGTCGACTCGACCTCGCTCTCGTGCCCTTCCACCTTCGGCTGCAGTTCAGTGTCATTATTTTGGGTTGACTCGACATCGTTCTCGTGCTCTTCCACCTTCGGCTGCAGTTCAATGTCATTATTTTGGGTCGACTCGACCTCGCTCTCGTGCCCTTCCACCTTCGGCTGCAGTTCAGTGTCATTATTTTGGGTCGACTCGACCTCGCTCTCGTGCCCTTCCACCTTCGGCTGCAGTAGTTCAGTGTCATTATTTTGGGTCGACTCGACCTCGCTCTCGTGCCCTTCCACCTTCGGCTGCAGTTCAGTGTCATTATTTTGGGTCGACTCGACCTCGCTCTCGTGCCCTTCCACCTTTGGCTGCTGCTCAATGTCATTATTTTGGGTCGACTCGACATCGTTTTCGTGCTCTTCCACCTTTGGCTGCTGCTCAATGTCATTATTTTGGGTCGACTCGACATGGTTTTCGTGCTCTTCCACCTTTGGCTGCTGCTCAATGTCATTATTTTGTGGTCGACTCGACATGGTTTTCGTGCTCTTCCGCCTTTGGCTGCTGCTCAATGTCATTATTTCGGGTCGACTCGACATGGTTTTCGTGCTCTTCCACCTTTGGCTGCTGCTCAATGTCATTATTTTGGGTCGACTCGACATGGTTTTCGTGCTCTTCCGCCTTTGGCTGCTGCTCAATGTCATTATTTTCGGGTCGACTCGACATGGTTTTCGTGCTCTTCCACCTTTGGCTGCTGCTCAATGTCATTATTTTGGGTCGACTCTACATGGTTTTCGTGCTCTTCCGCCTTTGGCTGCTGCTCAATGTCATTATTTTGGGTCGACTCGACCTCGCTCTCGTGCCCTTCCGCCTTCGGCTGCAGTTCAGTGTCATTATTTTGGGTCGACTCGACCTCGCTCTCGTGCCCTTCCACCTTCGGCTGCAGTAGTTCAGTGTCATTATTTTGGGTCGACTCGACATGGTTTTCGTGCTCTTCCGCCTTTGGCTGCTGCTCAATGTCATTATTTTGGGTCGACTCGACATCGTTTTCGTGCTCTTCCGCCTTTGGCTGCTGCTCAATGTCATTATTTTGGGTCGACTCGACATCGCTTTCGTGCTCTTCCGCCTTCGGCTGCTGCTCAATGTCATTATTTTTTGGTCGACTCGACATCGGTTTTCGTGCTCTTCCGCCTTTGGCTGCTAGCTCAAGTGTCATTATTTTGGGTCGACTCGACCTCGCTCTCGTGCCCTTCCACCTTCGGCTGCAGTTCAGTGTCATTAGTTTGGGTCGACTCGACATCGTTCTCGTGCTCTTCCACCTTTGGCTGCTAGCTCAATGTCATTATTTTTGGTCGACTCGACATGGTTTTCGTGCTCTTCCACCTTTGGCTGCTGCTCAATGTCATTATTTTGGGTCGACTCGACATCGTTTTCGTGCTCTTCCGCCTTTGGCTGCTGCTCAATGTCATTATTTTGGGTCGACTCGACATGGTTTTCGTGCTCTTCCGCCTTCGGCTGCTGCTCAAGTGTCATTATTTTGGGTCGACTCGACCTCGCTCTCGTGCCCTTCCACCTTCGGCTGCAGTTCAGTGTCATTATTTTGGGTCGACTCGACATCGTTCTCGTGCTCTTCCACCTTCGGCTGCTGCTCAATGTCATTATTTTGGGTCGACTCGACATCGTTTTCGTGCTCTTCCACCTTTGGCTGCTGCTCAATGTCATTATTTTGGGTCGACTCGACATGGTTTTCGTGCTCTTCCACCTTTGGCTGCTGCTCAATGTCATTATTTTGTGGTCGACTCGACATGGTTTTCGTGCTCTTCCGCCTTTGGCTGCTGCTCAATGTCATTATTTCGGGTCGACTCGACATGGTTTTCGTGCTCTTCCACCTTTGGCTGCTGCTCAATGTCATTATTTTGGGTCGACTCTACATGGTTTTCGTGCTCTTCCGCCTTTGGCTGCTGCTCAATGTCATTATTTTGGGTCGACTCGACCTCGCTCTCGTGCCCTTCCGCCTTCGGCTGCAGTTCAGTGTCATTATTTTGGGTCGACTCGACATCGTTCTCGTGCTCTTCCGCCTTCGGCTGCAGTTCAATGTCATTATTTTGGGTCGACTCGACCTCGCTCTCGTGCCCTTCCACCTTCGGCTGCAGTTCAGTGTCATTATTTTGGGTCGACTCGACCTCGCTCTCGTGCCCTTCCGCCTTCGGCTGCTGTTCAATGTCATTATTTTGGGTCGACTCGACATCATTTTCGTGCTCTTCCGCCTTCGGCTGCTGCTCAATGTCATTATTTTGGGTCGACTCGACATCGTTTTCGTGCTCTTCCGCCTTCGGCTGCTGCTCAATGTCATTATTTTGGGTCGACTCGACCTCGCTCTCGTGCCCTTCCACCTTCGGCTGCAGTTCAGTGTCATTATTTTGAGTCGACTCGACCTCGCTCTCGTGCCCTTCCACCTTTGGCTGCAGTTCAGTGTCATTATTTTGGGTCGACTCAACATCGTTTTTGTGCTCTTCCACCTTTGGCTGCTGCTCAATGTCATTATTTTGGGTCGACTCGACATCGTTTTCGTGCTCTTCCGCCTTTGGCTGCTTCTCAATGTCATTATTTTGGGTCGACTCGACATCGTTTTCGTGCCCTTCCGCCTTCGGCTGCTGCTCAGTGTCATTATTTTGGGTCGACTCGACCTCGCTCTCGTGCCCTTCCACCTTCGGCTGCAGTTCAGTGTCATTATTTTGGGTTGACTCGACATCGTTCTCGTGCTCTTCCACCTTCGGCTGCAGTTCAATGTCATTATTTTGGGTCGACTCGACCTCGCTCTCGTGCCCTTCCACCTTCGGCTGCAGTTCAGTGTCATTATTTTGGGTCGACTCGACCTCGCTCTCGTGCCCTTCCACCTTCGGCTGCAGTAGTTCAGTGTCATTATTTTGGGTCGACTCGACCTCGCTCTCGTGCCCTTCCACCTTCGGCTGCAGTTCAGTGTCATTATTTTGGGTCGACTCGACCTCGCTCTCGTGCCCTTCCACCTTTGGCTGCTGCTCAATGTCATTATTTTGGGTCGACTCGACATCGTTTTCGTGCTCTTCCACCTTTGGCTGCTGCTCAATGTCATTATTTTGGGTCGACTCGACATGGTTTTCGTGCTCTTCCACCTTTGGCTGCTGCTCAATGTCATTATTTTGTGGTCGACTCGACATGGTTTTCGTGCTCTTCCGCCTTTGGCTGCTGCTCAATGTCATTATTTCGGGTCGACTCGACATGGTTTTCGTGCTCTTCCACCTTTGGCTGCTGCTCAATGTCATTATTTTGGGTCGACTCGACATGGTTTTCGTGCTCTTCCGCCTTTGGCTGCTGCTCAATGTCATTATTTCGGGTCGACTCGACATGGTTTTCGTGCTCTTCCACCTTTGGCTGCTGCTCAATGTCATTATTTTGGGTCGACTCTACATGGTTTTCGTGCTCTTCCGCCTTTGGCTGCTGCTCAATGTCATTATTTTGGGTCGACTCGACCTCGCTCTCGTGCCCTTCCGCCTTCGGCTGCAGTTCAGTGTCATTATTTTGGGTCGACTCGACCTCGCTCTCGTGCCCTTCCACCTTCGGCTGCAGTAGTTCAGTGTCATTATTTTGGGTCGACTCGACATGGTTTTCGTGCTCTTCCGCCTTTGGCTGCTGCTCAATGTCATTATTTTGGGTCGACTCGACATCGTTTTCGTGCTCTTCCGCCTTTGGCTGTTGCTCAATGTCATTATTTTGGGTCGACTCGACATCGTTTTCGTGCTCTTCCGCCTTTGGCTGCTGCTCAATGTCATTATTTTTTTGTCGACTCGACATGGTTTTCGTGCTCTTCCGCCTTTGGCTGCTGCTCAATGTCATTATTTTGGGTCGACTCGACCTCGCTCTCGTGCCCTTCCACCTTCGGCTGCAGTTCAGTGTCATAAGTTTGGGTTGACTCGACATCGTTCTCGTGCTCTTCCACCTTTGGCTGCAGTTCAATGTCATTATTTTTTGGTCGACTCGACATGGTTTTCGTGCTCTTCCACCTTTGGCTGCTGCTCAATGTCATTATTTTGGGTCGACTCGACATCGTTTTCGTGCTCTTCCGCCTTTGGCTGCTTCTCAATGTCATTATTTTGGGTCGACTCGACATCGTTTTCGTTCCCTTCCGCCTTCGGCTGCTGCTCAGTGTCATTATTTTGGGTCGACTCGACCTCGCTCTCGTGCCCTTCCACCTTCGGCTGCAGTTCAGTGTCATTATTTTGGGTCGACTCGACATCGTTCTCGTGCTCTTCCACCTTCGGCTGCAGTTCAATGTCATTATTTTGGGTCGACTCGACCTCGCTCTCGTGCCCTTCCACCTTCGGCTGCAGTTCAGTGTCATTATTTTGGGTCGACTCGACCTCGCTCTCGTGCCCTTCCACCTTCGGCTGCAGTAGTTCAGTGTCATTATTTTGGGTCGACTCGACCTCGCTCTCGTGCCCTTCCACCTTCGGCTGCAGTTCAGTGTCATTATTTTGGGTCGACTCGACCTCGCTCTCGTGCCCTTCCACCTTTGGCTGCTGCTCAATGTCATTATTTTGGGTCGACTCGACATCGTTTTCGTGCTCTTCCACCTTTGGCTGCTGCTCAATGTCATTATTTTGGGTCGACTCGACATGGTTTTCGTGCTCTTCCACCTTTGGCTGCTGCTCAATGTCATTATTTTGTGGTCGACTCGACATGGTTTTCGTGCTCTTCCGCCTTTGGCTGCTGCTCAATGTCATTATTTTGGGTCGACTCGACATCGTTCTCGTGCTCTTCCGCCTTTGGCTGCAGTTCAATGTCATTATTTTGGGTCGACTCGACCTCGCTCTCGTGCCCTTCCACCTTCGGCTGCAGTTCAGTGTCATTATTTTGGGTCGACTCGACCTCGCTCTCGTGCCCTTCCACCTTCGGCTGCAGTAGATCAGTGTCATTATTTTGGGTCGACTCGACCTCGCTCTCGTGCCCTTCCACCTTCGGCTGCAGTAGTTCAGTGTCATTATTTTGGGTCGACTCGACATGGTTTTCGTGCTCTTCCGCCTTTGGCTGCTGCTCAATGTCATTATTTTGGGTCGACTCGACATCGTTTTCGTGCTCTTCCGCCTTTGGCTGTTGCTCAATGTCATTATTTTGGGTCGACTCGACATCGTTTTCGTGCTCTTCCGCCTTTGGCTGCTGCTCAATGTCATTATTTTTTTGTCGACTCGACATGGTTTTCGTGCTCTTCCGCCTTTGGCTGCTGCTCAATGTCATTATTTTGGGTCGACTCGACCTCGCTCTCGTGCCCTTCCACCTTCGGCTGCTGCTCAATGTCATTATTTTGGGTCGACTCGACCTCGCTCTCGTGCCCTTCCACCTTCGGCTGCTGCTCAATGTCATTATTTTGGGTCGACTCGACCTCGCTCTCGTGCCCTTCCGCCTTCGGCTGCAGTTCAGTGTCATTATTTTGGGTCGACTCGACATCGTTCTCGTGCTCTTCCGCCTTTGGCTGCAGTTCAATGTCATTATTTTGGGTCGACTCGACCTCGCTCTCGTGCCCTTCCACCTTCGGCTGCAGTTCAGTGTCATTATTTTGGGTTGACTCGACATCGTTCTCGTGCTCTTCCACCTTCGGCTGCAGTTCAATGTCATTATTTTGGGTCGACTCGACCTCGCTCTCGTGCCCTTCCACCTTCGGCTGCAGTTCAGTGTCATTATTTTGGGTCGACTCGACCTCGCTCTCGTGCCCTTCCACCTTCGGCTGCAGTAGTTCAGTGTCATTATTTTGGGTCGACTCGACCTCGCTCTCGTGCCCTTCCACCTTCGGCTGCAGTAGTTCAGTGTCATTATTTTGGGTCGACTCGACCTCGCTCTCGTGCCCTTCCACCTTCGGCTGCAGTTCAGTGTCATTATTTTGGGTCGACTCGACCTCGCTCTCGTGCCCTTCCACCTTTGGCTGCTGCTCAATGTCATTATTTTGGGTCGACTCGACATCGTTTTCGTGCTCTTCCACCTTTGGCTGCTGCTCAATGTCATTATTTTGGGTCGACTCGACATGGTTTTCGTGCTCTTCCACCTTTGGCTGCTGCTCAATGTCATTATTTTGTGGTCGACTCGACATGGTTTTCGTGCTCTTCCGCCTTTGGCTGCTGCTCAATGTCATTATTTCGGGTCGACTCGACATGGTTTTCGTGCTCTTCCACCTTTGGCTGCTGCTCAATGTCATTATTTTGGGTCGACTCTACATGGTTTTCGTGCTCTTCCGCCTTTGGCTGCTGCTCAATGTCATTATTTTGGGTCGACTCGACCTCGCTCTCGTGCCCTTCCGCCTTCGGCTGCAGTTCAGTGTCATTATTTTGGGTCGACTCGACATCGTTCTCGTGCTCTTCCGCCTTCGGCTGCAGTTCAATGTCATTATTTTGGGTCGACTCGACCTCGCTCTCGTGCCCTTCCACCTTCGGCTGCAGTTCAGTGTCATTATTTTGGGTCGACTCGACCTCGCTCTCGTGCCCTTCCACCTTCGGCTGCAGTAGTTCAGTGTCATTATTTTGGGTCGACTCGACCTCGCTCTCGTGCCCTTCCACCTTCGGCTGCAGTAGTTCAGTGTCATTATTTTGGGTCGACTCGACATGGTTTTCGTGCTCTTCCGCCTTTGGCTGCTGCTCAATGTCATTATTTTGGGTCGACTCGACATCGTTTTCGTGCTCTTCCGCCTTTGGCTGTTGCTCAATGTCATTATTTTGGGTCGACTCGACATCGTTTTCGTGCTCTTCCGCCTTTGGCTGCTGCTCAATGTCATTATTTTTTTGTCGACTCGACATGGTTTTCGTGCTCTTCCGCCTTTGGCTGCTGCTCAATGTCATTATTTTGGGTCGACTCGACCTCGCTCTCGTGCCCTTCCACCTTCGGCTGCAGTTCAGTGTCATAAGTTTGGGTTGACTCGACATCGTTCTCGTGCTCTTCCACCTTTGGCTGCAGTTCAATGTCATTATTTTTTGGTCGACTCGACATGGTTTTCGTGCTCTTCCACCTTTGGCTGCTGCTCAATGTCATTATTTTGGGTCGACTCGACATCGTTTTCGTGCTCTTCCGCCTTTGGCTGCTTCTCAATGTCATTATTTTGGGTCGACTCGACATCGTTTTCGTGCCCTTCCGCCTTCGGCTGCTGCTCAGTGTCATTATTTTGGGTCGACTCGACCTCGCTCTCGTGCCCTTCCACCTTCGGCTGCAGTTCAGTGTCATTATTTTGGGTCGACTCGACATCGTTCTCGTGCTCTTCCACCTTCGGCTGCAGTTCAATGTCATTATTTTGGGTCGACTCGACCTCGCTCTCGTGCCCTTCCACCTTCGGCTGCAGTTCAGTGTCATTATTTTGGGTCGACTCGACCTCGCTCTCGTGCCCTTCCACCTTCGGCTGCAGTAGTTCAGTGTCATTATTTTGGGTCGACTCGACCTCGCTCTCGTGCCCTTCCACCTTCGGCTGCAGTAGTTCAGTGTCATTATTTTGGGTCGACTCGACCTCGCTCTCGTGCCCTTCCACCTTCGGCTGCAGTTCAGTGTCATTATTTTGGGTCGACTCGACCTCGCTCTCGTGCCCTTCCACCTTTGGCTGCTGCTCAATGTCATTATTTTGGGTCGACTCGACATGGTTTTCGTGCTCTTCCACCTTTGGCTGCTGCTCAATGTCATTATTTTGTGGTCGACTCGACATGGTTTTCGTGCTCTTCCGCCTTTGGCTGCTGCTCAATGTCATTATTTCGGGTCGACTCGACATGGTTTTCGTGCTCTTCCACCTTTGGCTGCTGCTCAATGTCATTATTTTGGGTCGACTCTACATGGTTTTCGTGCTCTTCCGCCTTTGGCTGCTGCTCAATGTCATTATTTTGGGTCGACTCGACCTCGCTCTCGTGCCCTTCCGCCTTCGGCTGCAGTTCAGTGTCATTATTTTGGGTCGACTCGACATCGTTCTCGTGCTCTTCCGCCTTCGGCTGCAGTTCAATGTCATTATTTTGGGTCGACTCGACCTCGCTCTCGTGCCCTTCCACCTTCGGCTGCAGTTCAGTGTCATTATTTTGGGTCGACTCGACCTCGCTCTCGTGCCCTTCCGCCTTCGGCTGCTGTTCAATGTCATTATTTTGGGTCGACTCGACATCATTTTCGTACTCTTCCGCCTTCGGCTGCTGCTCAATGTCATTATTTTGGGTCGACTCAACATCGTTTTCGTGCTCTTCCGCCTTCGGCTGCTGCTCAATGTCATTATTTTGGGTCGACTCGACCTCGCTCTCGTGCCCTTCCACCTTCGGCTGCAGTTCAGTGTCATTATTTTGAGTCGACTCGACCTCGCTCTCGTGCCCTTCCACCTTTGGCTGCAGTTCAGTGTCATTATTTTGGGTCGACTCAACATCGTTTTTGTGCTCTTCCACCTTTGGCTGCTGCTCAATGTCATTATTTTGGGTCGACTCGACATCGTTTTCGTGCTCTTCCGCCTTTGGCTGCTTCTCAATGTCATTATTTTGGGTCGACTCGACATCGTTTTCGTGCCCTTCCGCCTTCGGCTGCTGCTCAGTGTCATTATTTTGGGTCGACTCGACCTCGCTCTCGTGCCCTTCCACCTTCGGCTGCAGTTCAGTGTCATTATTTTGGGTTGACTCGACATCGTTCTCGTGCTCTTCCACCTTCGGCTGCAGTTCAATGTCATTATTTTGGGTCGACTCGACCTCGCTCTCGTGCCCTTCCACCTTCGGCTGCAGTTCAGTGTCATTATTTTGGGTCGACTCGACCTCGCTCTCGTGCCCTTCCACCTTCGGCTGCAGTAGTTCAGTGTCATTATTTTGGGTCGACTCGACCTCGCTCTCGTGCCCTTCCACCTTCGGCTGCAGTTCAGTGTCATTATTTTGGGTCGACTCGACCTCGCTCTCGTGCCCTTCCACCTTTGGCTGCTGCTCAATGTCATTATTTTGGGTCGACTCGACATCGTTTTCGTGCTCTTCCACCTTTGGCTGCTGCTCAATGTCATTATTTTGGGTCGACTCGACATGGTTTTCGTGCTCTTCCACCTTTGGCTGCTGCTCAATGTCATTATTTTGTGGTCGACTCGACATGGTTTTCGTGCTCTTCCGCCTTTGGCTGCTGCTCAATGTCATTATTTCGGGTCGACTCGACATGGTTTTCGTGCTCTTCCGCCTTTGGCTGCTGCTCAATGTCATTATTTTGGGTCGACTCGACATGGTTTTCGTGCTCTTCCGCCTTTGGCTGCTGCTCAATGTCATTATTTCGGGTCGACTCGACATGGTTTTCGTGCTCTTCCGCCTTTGGCTGCTGCTCAATGTCATTATTTTGGGTCGACTCTACATGGTTTTCGTGCTCTTCCGCCTTTGGCTGCTGCTCAATGTCATTATTTTGGGTCGACTCGACCTCGCTCTCGTGCCCTTCCGCCTTCGGCTGCAGTTCAGTGTCATTATTTTGGGTCGACTCGACCTCGCTCTCGTGCCCTTCCACCTTCGGCTGCAGTAGTTCAGTGTCATTATTTTGGGTCGACTCGACATGGTTTTCGTGCTCTTCCGCCTTTGGCTGCTGCTCAATGTCATTATTTTGGGTCGACTCGACATCGTTTTCGTGCTCTTCCGCCTTTGGCTGTTGCTCAATGTCATTATTTTGGGTCGACTCGACATCGTTTTCGTGCTCTTCCGCCTTTGGCTGCTGCTCAATGTCATTATTTTTTTGTCGACTCGACATGGTTTTCGTGCTCTTCCGCCTTTGGCTGCTGCTCAATGTCATTATTTTGGGTCGACTCGACCTCGCTCTCGTGCCCTTCCACCTTCGGCTGCAGTTCAGTGTCATAAGTTTGGGTTGACTCGACATCGTTCTCGTGCTCTTCCACCTTTGGCTGCAGTTCAATGTCATTATTTTTTGGTCGACTCGACATGGTTTTCGTGCTCTTCCACCTTTGGCTGCTGCTCAATGTCATTATTTTGGGTCGACTCGACATCGTTTTCGTGCTCTTCCGCCTTTGGCTGCTTCTCAATGTCATTATTTTGGGTCGACTCGACATCGTTTTCGTTCCCTTCCGCCTTCGGCTGCTGCTCAGTGTCATTATTTTGGGTCGACTCGACCTCGCTCTCGTGCCCTTCCACCTTCGGCTGCAGTTCAGTGTCATTATTTTGGGTCGACTCGACATCGTTCTCGTGCTCTTCCACCTTCGGCTGCAGTTCAATGTCATTATTTTGGGTCGACTCGACCTCGCTCTCGTGCCCTTCCACCTTCGGCTGCAGTTCAGTGTCATTATTTTGGGTCGACTCGACCTCGCTCTCGTGCCCTTCCACCTTCGGCTGCAGTAGTTCAGTGTCATTATTTTGGGTCGACTCGACCTCGCTCTCGTGCCCTTCCACCTTCGGCTGCAGTTCAGTGTCATTATTTTGGGTCGACTCGACCTCGCTCTCGTGCCCTTCCACCTTTGGCTGCTGCTCAATGTCATTATTTTGGGTCGACTCAACATCGTTTTCGTGCTCTTCCACCTTTGGCTGCTGCTCAATGTCATTATTTTGGGTCGACTCGACATGGTTTTCGTGCTCTTCCACCTTTGGCTGCTGCTCAATGTCATTATTTTGTGGTCGACTCGACATGGTTTTCGTGCTCTTCCGCCTTTGGCTGCTGCTCAATGTCATTATTTCGGGTCGACTCGACATGGTTTTCGTGCTCTTCCGCCTTTGGCTGCTGCTCAATGTCATTATTTTGGGTCGACTCGACCTCGCTCTCGTGCCCTTCCGCCTTCGGCTGCAGTTCAGTGTCATTATTTTGGGTCGACTCGACATCGTTCTCGTGCTCTTCCGCCTTTGGCTGCAGTTCAATGTCATTATTTTGGGTCGACTCGACCTCGCTCTCGTGCCCTTCCACCTTCGGCTGCAGTTCAGTGTCATTATTTTGGGTCGACTCGACCTCGCTCTCGTGCCCTTCCACCTTCGGCTGCAGTAGATCAGTGTCATTATTTTGGGTCGACTCGACCTCGCTCTCGTCCCCTTCCACCTTCGGCTGCAGTAGTTCAGTGTCATTATTTTGGGTCGACTCGACATGGTTTTCGTGCTCTTCCGCCTTTGGCTGCTGCTCAATGTCATTATTTTGGGTCGACTCGACATCGTTTTCGTGCTCTTCCGCCTTTGGCTGTTGCTCAATGTCATTATTTTGGGTCGACTCGACATCGTTTTCGTGCTCTTCCGCCTTTGGCTGCTGCTCAATGTCATTATTTTTTTGTCGACTCGACATGGTTTTCGTGCTCTTCCGCCTTTGGCTGCTGCTCAATGTCATTATTTTGGGTCGACTCGACCTCGCTCTCGTGCCCTTCCACCTTCGGCTGCTGCTCAATGTCATTATTTTGGGTCGACTCGACCTCGCTCTCGTGCCCTTCCACCTTCGGCTGCTGCTCAATGTCATTATTTTGGGTCGACTCGACCTCGCTCTCGTGCCCTTCCGCCTTCGGCTGCAGTTCAGTGTCATTATTTTGGGTCGACTCGACATCGTTCTCGTGCTCTTCCGCCTTTGGCTGCAGTTCAATGTCATTATTTTGGGTCGACTCGACCTCGCTCTCGTGCCCTTCCACCTTCGGCTGCAGTTCAGTGTCATTATTTTGGGTTGACTCGACATCGTTCTCGTGCTCTTCCACCTTCGGCTGCAGTTCAATGTCATTATTTTGGGTCGACTCGACCTCGCTCTCGTGCCCTTCCACCTTCGGCTGCAGTTCAGTGTCATTATTTTGGGTCGACTCGACCTCGCTCTCGTGCCCTTCCACCTTCGGCTGCAGTAGTTCAGTGTCATTATTTTGGGTCGACTCGACCTCGCTCTCGTGCCCTTCCACCTTCGGCTGCAGTAGTTCAGTGTCATTATTTTGGGTCGACTCGACCTCGCTCTCGTGCCCTTCCACCTTCGGCTGCAGTTCAGTGTCATTATTTTGGGTCGACTCGACCTCGCTCTCGTGCCCTTCCACCTTTGGCTGCTGCTCAATGTCATTATTTTGGGTCGACTCGACATCGTTTTCGTGCTCTTCCACCTTTGGCTGCTGCTCAATGTCATTATTTTGGGTCGACTCGACATGGTTTTCGTGCTCTTCCACCTTTGGCTGCTGCTCAATGTCATTATTTTGGGTCGACTCTACATGGTTTTCGTGCTCTTCCGCCTTTGGCTGCTGCTCAATGTCATTATTTTGGGTCGACTCGACCTCGCTCTCGTGCCCTTCCGCCTTCGGCTGCAGTTCAGTGTCATTATTTTGGGTCGACTCGACCTCGCTCTCGTGCCCTTCCACCTTCGGCTGCAGTAGTTCAGTGTCATTATTTTGGGTCGACTCGACATGGTTTTCGTGCTCTTCCGCCTTTGGCTGCTGCTCAATGTCATTATTTTGGGTCGACTCGACATCGTTTTCGTGCTCTTCCGCCTTTGGCTGTTGCTCAATGTCATTATTTTGGGTCGACTCGACATCGTTTTCGTGCTCTTCCGCCTTTGGCTGCTGCTCAATGTCATTATTTTTTTGTCGACTCGACATGGTTTTCGTGCTCTTCCGCCTTTGGCTGCTGCTCAATGTCATTATTTTGGGTCGACTCGACCTCGCTCTCGTGCCCTTCCACCTTCGGCTGCAGTTCAGTGTCATAAGTTTGGGTTGACTCGACATCGTTCTCGTGCTCTTCCACCTTTGGCTGCAGTTCAATGTCATTATTTTTTGGTCGACTCGACATGGTTTTCGTGCTCTTCCACCTTTGGCTGCTGCTCAATGTCATTATTTTGGGTCGACTCGACATCGTTTTCGTGCTCTTCCGCCTTTGGCTGCTTCTCAATGTCATTATTTTGGGTCGACTCGACATCGTTTTCGTTCCCTTCCGCCTTCGGCTGCTGCTCAGTGTCATTATTTTGGGTCGACTCGACCTCGCTCTCGTGCCCTTCCACCTTCGGCTGCAGTTCAGTGTCATTATTTTGGGTCGACTCGACATCGTTCTCGTGCTCTTCCACCTTCGGCTGCAGTTCAATGTCATTATTTTGGGTCGACTCGACCTCGCTCTCGTGCCCTTCCACCTTCGGCTGCAGTTCAGTGTCATTATTTTGGGTCGACTCGACCTCGCTCTCGTGCCCTTCCACCTTCGGCTGCAGTAGTTCAGTGTCATTATTTTGGGTCGACTCGACCTCGCTCTCGTGCCCTTCCACCTTCGGCTGCAGTTCAGTGTCATTATTTTGGGTCGACTCGACCTCGCTCTCGTGCCCTTCCACCTTTGGCTGCTGCTCAATGTCATTATTTTGGGTCGACTCGACATCGTTTTCGTGCTCTTCCACCTTTGGCTGCTGCTCAATGTCATTATTTTGGGTCGACTCGACATGGTTTTCGTGCTCTTCCACCTTTGGCTGCTGCTCAATGTCATTATTTTGTGGTCGACTCGACATGGTTTTCGTGCTCTTCCGCCTTTGGCTGCTGCTCAATGTCATTATTTTGGGTCGACTCGACATCGTTCTCGTGCTCTTCCGCCTTTGGCTGCAGTTCAATGTCATTATTTTGGGTCGACTCGACCTCGCTCTCGTGCCCTTCCACCTTCGGCTGCAGTTCAGTGTCATTATTTTGGGTCGACTCGACCTCGCTCTCGTGCCCTTCCACCTTCGGCTGCAGTAGATCAGTGTCATTATTTTGGGTCGACTCGACCTCGCTCTCGTCCCCTTCCACCTTCGGCTGCAGTAGTTCAGTGTCATTATTTTGGGTCGACTCGACATGGTTTTCGTGCTCTTCCGCCTTTGGCTGCTGCTCAATGTCATTATTTTGGGTCGACTCGACATCGTTTTCGTGCTCTTCCGCCTTTGGCTGTTGCTCAATGTCATTATTTTGGGTCGACTCGACATCGTTTTCGTGCTCTTCCGCCTTTGGCTGCTGCTCAATGTCATTATTTTTTTGTCGACTCGACATGGTTTTCGTGCTCTTCCGCCTTCGGCTGCTGCTCAATGTCATTATTTTGGGTCGACTCGACCTCGCTCTCGTGCCCTTCCACCTTCGGCTGCTGCTCAATGTCATTATTTTGGGTCGACTCGACCTCGCTCTCGTGCCCTTCCACCTTCGGCTGCTGCTCAATGTCATTATTTTGGGTCGACTCGACCTCGCTCTCGTGCCCTTCCGCCTTCGGCTGCAGTTCAGTGTCATTATTTTGGGTCGACTCGACATCGTTCTCGTGCTCTTCCGCCTTTGGCTGCAGTTCAATGTCATTATTTTGGGTCGACTCGACCTCGCTCTCGTGCCCTTCCACCTTCGGCTGCAGTTCAGTGTCATTATTTTGGGTTGACTCGACATCGTTCTCGTGCTCTTCCACCTTCGGCTGCAGTTCAATGTCATTATTTTGGGTCGACTCGACCTCGCTCTCGTGCCCTTCCACCTTCGGCTGCAGTTCAGTGTCATTATTTTGGGTCGACTCGACCTCGCTCTCGTGCCCTTCCACCTTCGGCTGCAGTAGTTCAGTGTCATTATTTTGGGTCGACTCGACCTCGCTCTCGTGCCCTTCCACCTTCGGCTGCAGTAGTTCAGTGTCATTATTTTGGGTCGACTCGACCTCGCTCTCGTGCCCTTCCACCTTCGGCTGCAGTTCAGTGTCATTATTTTGGGTCGACTCGACCTCGCTCTCGTGCCCTTCCACCTTTGGCTGCTGCTCAATGTCATTATTTTGGGTCGACTCGACATCGTTTTCGTGCTCTTCCACCTTTGGCTGCTGCTCAATGTCATTATTTTGGGTCGACTCGACATGGTTTTCGTGCTCTTCCACCTTTGGCTGCTGCTCAATGTCATTATTTTGGGTCGACTCTACATGGTTTTCGTGCTCTTCCGCCTTTGGCTGCTGCTCAATGTCATTATTTTGGGTCGACTCGACCTCGCTCTCGTGCCCTTCCGCCTTCGGCTGCAGTTCAGTGTCATAGTTCATTATTTTGGGTCGACTCGACCTCGCTCTCGTGCCCTTCCACCTTCGGCTGCAGTAGTTCAGTGTCATTATTTTGGGTCGACTCGACATGGTTTTCGTGCTCTTCCGCCTTTGGCTGCTGCTCAATGTCATTATTTTGGGTCGACTCGACATCGTTTTCGTGCTCTTCCGCCTTTGGCTGTTGCTCAATGTCATTATTTTGGGTCGACTCGACATCGTTTTCGTGCTCTTCCGCCTTTGGCTGCTGCTCAATGTCATTATTTTTTTGTCGACTCGACATGGTTTTCGTGCTCTTCCGCCTTTGGCTGCTGCTCAATGTCATTATTTTGGGTCGACTCGACCTCGCTCTCGTGCCCTTCCACCTTCGGCTGCAGTTCAGTGTCATAAGTTTGGGTTGACTCGACATCGTTCTCGTGCTCTTCCACCTTTGGCTGCAGTTCAATGTCATTATTTTTTGGTCGACTCGACATGGTTTTCGTGCTCTTCCACCTTTGGCTGCTGCTCAATGTCATTATTTTGGGTCGACTCGACATCGTTTTCGTGCTCTTCCGCCTTTGGCTGCTTCTCAATGTCATTATTTTGGGTCGACTCGACATCGTTTTCGTTCCCTTCCGCCTTCGGCTGCTGCTCAGTGTCATTATTTTGGGTCGACTCGACCTCGCTCTCGTGCCCTTCCACCTTCGGCTGCAGTTCAGTGTCATTATTTTGGGTCGACTCGACATCGTTCTCGTGCTCTTCCACCTTCGGCTGCAGTTCAATGTCATTATTTTGGGTCGACTCGACCTCGCTCTCGTGCCCTTCCACCTTCGGCTGCAGTTCAGTGTCATTATTTTGGGTCGACTCGACCTCGCTCTCGTGCCCTTCCACCTTCGGCTGCAGTAGTTCAGTGTCATTATTTTGGGTCGACTCGACCTCGCTCTCGTGCCCTTCCACCTTCGGCTGCAGTTCAGTGTCATTATTTTGGGTCGACTCGACCTCGCTCTCGTGCCCTTCCACCTTTGGCTGCTGCTCAATGTCATTATTTTGGGTCGACTCGACATCGTTTTCGTGCTCTTCCACCTTTGGCTGCTGCTCAATGTCATTATTTTGGGTCGACTCGACATGGTTTTCGTGCTCTTCCACCTTTG
>JAFEUB010001698.1:0-33356 GCA_024529925.1 Ophthalmolycus amberensis
GGGTCGACTCGACATCGTTTCTCGTGCCCTTCCACCTTTGGCTGCTGCTCAATGTCATTATTTTGGTCGACTCGACATCGTTTTCGTGCTCTTCCGCCTTTGGCTGCTGCTCAATGTCATTATTTTGGGTCGACTCGACATGGTTTTCGTGCTCTTCCGCCTTTGGCTGCTGCTCAATGTCATTATTTTGGGTCGACTCGACATCGTTTTCGTGCTCTTCCGCCTTTGGCTGCTGCTCAATGTCATTATTTTGGGTCGACTCGACATCGTTTTCGTGCTCTTCCGCCTTGGCTGCTGCTCAATGTCATTATTTTTGGGTCGACTCGACCTCGCTCTCGTGCCCTTCCGCCTTCGGCTGCAGTTCAGTGTCATTATTTTTGGGTCGACTCGACATCGTTCTCGTGCTCTTCCGCCTTTGGCTGCAGCTCAATGTCATTATTTTGGGTCGACTCGACCTCGCTTTCGTGCTCTTCCACCTTTCGGCTGCAGTTCAGTGTCATTATTTTGGGTCGACTCGACCTCGCTCTCGTGCCCTTCCACCTTCGGCTGCAGTTCAGTGTCATTATTTTGGGTCGACTCGACCTCGTTCTCGTGCCTTCCCCTTCGCTGCTGCTCAATGTCATTATTTTGGGTCGACTCGACATGGTTTTCGTGCTCTTCCGCCTTTGGCTGCTGCTCAATGTCATTATTTTGGGTCGACTCGACATCGTTTTCGTGCTCTTCCGCCTTTGGCTGCTGCTCAATGTCATTATTTTGGGTCGACTCGACATCGTTTTCGTGCTCTTCCGCCTTTGGCTGCTGCTCATGTCATTATTTTGGGTCGACTCGACATCGTTTTCGTGTCTCTTCCGCCTTTGGCTGCTGCTCAATGTCATTATTTTGGGTCGACTCGACCTCGCTCTCGTGCCCTTCCACCTTCGGCTGCTGTTCAATGTCATTATTTTGGGTCGACTCGACATCGTTCTCGTGCTCTTCCACCTTTGGCTGCTGTTCAATGTCATTATTTTTGGTCGACTCGACATCGTTTTCGTGCTCTTCCACCTTTGGCTGCTGCTCAATGTCATTATTTTGGGTCGACTCGACATCGTTTTCGTGCTCTTCCGCCTTTGGCTGCTGCTCAATGTCATTATTTTGGGTCGACTCGACATCGTTTCGTGCCTTCCGCCTTCGCTGCTGCTCATGTCATTATTTTGGGTCGACTCGACCTCGTTTTCGTGCTCTTCCACCTTCGGCTGCAGTTCAATGTCATTATTTTGGGTCGACTCGACATCGTTCTCGTGCCCTTCCACCTTCGGCTGCAGTTCAATGTCATTATTTTGGGTCGACTCGACCTCGCTCTCGTGCCCTTCCACCTTCGGCTGCAGTTCAGTGTCATTATTTTGGGTCGACTCGACCTCGTTCTCGTGCCCTTCCACTTCGGCTGCAGTGTTCAGTGTCATTATTTTGGGTCGACTCGACCTCGCTCTCGTGCCCTTCCACCTTCGGCTGCTGTTCAGTGTCATTATTTTGGGTCGACTCGACCTCGCTCTCGTGCCCTTCCACCTTTGGCTGCTGCTCAATGTCATTATTTTGGGTCGACTCGACATCGTTTTCGTGCTCTTCCGCCTTTGGCTGCTGCTCAATGTCATTATTTTGGGTCGACTCGACATGGTTTTCGTGCTCTTCCACCTTTGGCTGCTGCTCAATGTCATTATTTTGGGTCGACTCGACATCGTTTTCGTGCTCTTCCGCCTTTGGCTGCTGCTCAATGTCATTATTTTGGGTCGACTCGACATGGTTTTCGTGCTCTTCCGCCTTTGGCTGCTGCTCAATGTCATTATTTTGGGTCGACTCGACATGGTTTTCGTGCTCTTCCGCCTTTGGCTGCTGCTCAATGTCATTATTTTGGGTCGACTCGACATCGCTCTCGTGCCTCTTCCTTCCGCCTTTGGCTGCTTTCAATGTCATTATTTTGGGTCGACTCGACATCGTTCTCGTGCTCTTCCGCCTTTGGCTGCAGTTCAATGTCATTATTTTGGGTCGACTCGACCTCGCTCTCGTGCCCTTCCACCTTCGGCTGCAGTTCAGTGTCATTATTTTGGGTCGACTCGACCTCGCTCTCGTGCCCTTCCACCTTCGGCTGCAGTAGTTCAGTGTCATTATTTTGGGTCGACTCGACCTCGCTCTCGTGCCCTTCCACCTTCGGCTGCAGTGTTCAGTGTCATTATTTTGGGTCGACTCGACATCGTTTTCGTGCTCTTCCGCCTTTGGCTGCTGCTCAATGTCATTATTTTGGGTCGACTCGACATCGTTTTCGTGCTCCTTCCGCCTTTGGCTGCTGCTCAATGTCATTATTTTGGGTCGACTCGACATCGTTTTCGTGCTCTTCCGCTTTGGCTGCTGCTCAATGTCATTATTTTGGGTCGACTCGACATCGTTTTCGTGCTCTTCCGCCTTTGGCTGCTGCTCAATGTCATTATTTTGGGTCGACTCGACCTCGCTCTCGTGCCCTTCCACCTTCGGCTGCAGTTCAGTGTCATTATTTTGGGTCGACTCGACATCGTTCTCGTGCTCTTCCACCTTTGGCTGCAGTTCAATGTCATTATTTTTTGGTCGACTCGACATCGTTTTCGTGCTCTTCCACCTTTGGCTGCTGCTCAATGTCATTATTTTGGGTCGACTCGACATCGTTTTCGTGCTCTTCCGCCTTTGGCTGCTGCTCAATGTCATTATTTTGGGTCGACTCGACATCGTTTTCGTGCCCTTCCGCCTTCGGCTGCTGCTCAGTGTCATTATTTTGGGTCGACTCGACCTCGCTCTCGTGCCCTTCCACCTTCGGCTGCAGTTCAGTGTCATTATTTTGGGTCGACTCGACATCGTTCTCGTGCTCTTCCACCTTCGGCTGCAGTTCAATGTCATTATTTTGGGTCGACTCGACCTCGCTCTCGTGCCCTTCCACCTTCGGCTGCAGTTCAGTGTCATTATTTTGGGTCGACTCGACCTCGCTCTCGTGCCCTTCCACCTTCGGCTGCTGTTCAGTGTCATTATTTTGGGTCGACTCGACCTCGCTCTCGTGCCCTTCCACCTTCGGCTGCAGTGCTCAGTGTCATATTTTGGGTCGACTCGACCTCGCTCTCGTGCCCTTCCACCTTCGGCTGCAGTTCAGTGTCATTATTTGGGTCGACTCGACATCGTTCTCGTGCTCTTCCACTTCGGCTGCTGCTCAATGTCATTATTTTGGGTCGACTCGACATCGTTTTCGTGCTCTTCCACCTTTGGCTGCTGCTCAATGTCATTATTTTGGGTCGACTCGACATGGTTTTCGTGCTCTTCCACCTTTGGCTGCTGCTCAATGTCATTATTTTGTGGTCGACTCGACATGGGTTTCGTGCTCTTCCGCCTTTGCTGCTGCTCAATGTCATTATTTCGGGTCGACTCGACATGGTTTCGTGCTCTTCCACCTTTGGCTGCTGCTCAATGTCATTATTTTGGGTCGACTCTACATGGTTTTCGTGCTCTTCCGCCTTTGGCTGCTGCTCAATGTCATTATTTTGGGTCGACTCGACCTCGCTCTCGTGCCCTTCCGCCTTCGGCTGCAGTTCAGTGTCATTATTTTGGGTCGACTCGACATCGTTCTCGTGCTCTTCCGCCTTCGGCTGCAGTTCAATGTCATTATTTTGGGTCGACTCGACCTCGCTCTCGTGCCCTTCCACCTTCGGCTGCAGTTCAGTGTCATTATTTTGGGTCGACTCGACCTCGCTCTCGTGCCCTTCCGCCTTCGGCTGCTGTTCAATGTCATTATTTTGGGTCGACTCGACATCATTTTCGTACTCTTCCGCCTTCGGCTGCTGCTCAATGTCATTATTTTGGGTCGACTCGACATCGTTTTCGTGCTCTTCCGCCTTCGGCTGCTGCTCAATGTCATTATTTTGGGTCGACTCGACCTCGCTCTCGTGCCCTTCCACCTTCGGCTGCAGTTCAGTGTCATTATTTTGAGTCGACTCGACCTCGCTCTCGTGCCCTTCCACCTTTGGCTGCAGTTCAGTGTCATTATTTTGGGTCGACTCAACATCGTTTTTGTGCTCTTCCACCTTTGGCTGCTGCTCAATGTCATTATTTTGGGTCGACTCGACATCGTTTTCGTGCTCTTCCGCCTTTGGCTGCTTCTCAATGTCATTATTTTGGGTCGACTCAACATCGTTTTCGTGCCCTTCCGCCTTCGGCTGCTGCTCAGTGTCATTATTTTGGGTCGACTCGACCTCGCTCTCGTGCCCTTCCACCTTCGGCTGCAGTTCAGTGTCATTATTTTGGGTTGACTCGACATCGTTCTCGTGCTCTTCCACCTTCGGCTGCAGTTCAATGTCATTATTTTGGGTCGACTCGACCTCGCTCTCGTGCCCTTCCACCTTCGGCTGCAGTTCAGTGTCATTATTTTGGGTCGACTCGACCTCGCTCTCGTGCCCTTCCACCTTCGGCTGCAGTAGTTCAGTGTCATTATTTGGGTCGACTCGACCTCGCTCTCGTGCCCTTCCACCTTCGGCTGCAGTTCAGTGTCATTATTTTGGGTCAACTCGACCTCGCTCTCGTGCCCTTCCACCTTTGGCTGCTGCTCAATGTCATTATTTTGGGTCGACTCGACATCGTTTTCGTGCTCTTCCACCTTTGGCTGCTGCTCAATGTCATTATTTTGGGTCGACTCGACATGGTTTTCGTGCTCTTCCACCTTTGGCTGCTGCTCAATGTCATTATTTTGTGGTCGACTCGACATGGTTTTCGTGCTCTTCCGCCTTTGGCTGCTGCTCAATGTCATTATTTCGGGTCGACTCGACATGGTTTTCGTGCTCTTCCACCTTTGGCTGCTGCTCAATGTCATTATTTTGGGTCGACTCGACATGGTTTTCGTGCTCTTCCGCCTTTGGCTGCTGCTCAATGTCATTATTTCGGGTCGACTCGACATGGTTTTCGTGCTCTTCCACCTTTGGCTGCTGCTCAATGTCATTATTTTGGGTCGACTCTACATGGTTTTCGTGCTCTTCCGCCTTTGGCTGCTGCTCAATGTCATTATTTTGGGTCGACTCGACCTCGCTCTCGTGCCCTTCCGCCTTCGGCTGCAGTTCAGTGTCATTATTTTGGGTCGACTCGACCTCGCTCTCGTGCCCTTCCACCTTCGGCTGCAGTAGTTCAGTGTCATTATTTTGGGTCGACTCGACATGGTTTTCGTGCTCTTCCGCCTTTGGCTGCTGCTCAATGTCATTATTTTGGGTCGACTCGACATCGTTTTCGTGCTCTTCCGCCTTTGGCTGTTGCTCAATGTCATTATTTTGGGTCGACTCGACATCGTTTTCGTGCTCTTCCGCCTTTGGCTGCTGCTCAATGTCATTATTTTTTTGTCGACTCGACATGGTTTTCGTGCTCTTCCGCCTTTGGCTGCTGCTCAATGTCATTATTTTGGGTCGACTCGACCTCGCTCTCGTGCCCTTCCACCTTCGGCTGCAGTTCAGTGTCATAAGTTTGGGTTGACTCGACATCGTTCTCGTGCTCTTCCACCTTTGGCTGCAGTTCAATGTCATTATTTTTTGGTCGACTCGACATGGTTTTCGTGCTCTTCCACCTTTGGCTGCTGCTCAATGTCATTATTTTGGGTCGACTCGACATCGTTTTCGTGCTCTTCCGCCTTTGGCTGCTTCTCAATGTCATTATTTTGGGTCGACTCGACATCGTTTTCGTTCCCTTCCGCCTTCGGCTGCTGCTCAGTGTCATTATTTTGGGTCGACTCGACCTCGCTCTCGTGCCCTTCCACCTTCGGCTGCAGTTCAGTGTCATTATTTTGGGTCGACTCGACATCGTTCTCGTGCTCTTCCACCTTCGGCTGCAGTTCAATGTCATTATTTTGGGTCGACTCGACCTCGCTCTCGTGCCCTTCCACCTTCGGCTGCAGTTCAGTGTCATTATTTTGGGTCGACTCGACCTCGCTCTCGTGCCCTTCCACCTTCGGCTGCAGTAGTTCAGTGTCATTATTTTGGGTCGACTCGACCATCGCTCTCGTGCCCTTCCACCTTCGGCTGCAGTTCAGTGTCATTATTTTGGGTCGACTCGACCTCGCTCTCGTGCCCTTCCACCTTTGGCTGCTGCTCAATGTCATTATTTTGGGTCGACTCGACATCGTTTTCGTGCTCTTCCACCTTTGGCTGCTGCTCAATGTCATTATTTTGGGTCGACTCGACATGGTTTTCGTGCTCTTCCACCTTTGGCTGCTGCTCAATGTCATTATTTTGTGGTCGACTCGACATGGTTTTCGTGCTCTTTCCGCCTTTGGCTGCTGCTCAATGTCATTATTTTGGGTCGACTCGACATCGTTCTCGTGCTCTTCCGCCTTTGGCTGCAGTTCAATGTCATTATTTTGGGTCGACTCGACCTCGCTCTCGTGCCCTTCCACCTTCGGCTGCAGTTCAGTGTCATTATTTTGGGTCGACTCGACCTCGCTCTCGTGCCCTTCCACCTTCGGCTGCAGTAGATCAGTGTCATTATTTTGGGTCGACTCGACCTCGCTCTCGTCCCCTTCCACCTTCGGCTGCAGTAGTTCAGTGTCATTATTTTGGGTCGACTCGACATGGTTTTCGTGCTCTTCCGCCTTTGGCTGCTGCTCAATGTCATTATTTTGGGTCGACTCGACATCGTTTTCGTGCTCTTCCGCCTTTGGCTGTTGCTCAATGTCATTATTTTGGGTCGACTCGACATCGTTTTCGTGCTCTTCCGCCTTTGGCTGCTGCTCAATGTCATTATTTTTTTGTCGACTCGACATGGTTTTCGTGCTCTTCCGCCTTTGGCTGCTGCTCAATGTCATTATTTTGGGTCGACTCGACCTCGCTCTCGTGCCCTTCCACCTTCGGCTGCTGCTCAATGTCATTATTTTGGGTCGACTCGACCTCGCTCTCGTGCCCTTCCACCTTCGGCTGCTGCTCAATGTCATTATTTTGGGTCGACTCGACATGGTTTTCGTGCTCTTCCGCCTTTGGCTGCTGCTCAATGTCATTATTTTGGGTCGACTCGACATCGTTTTCGTGCTCTTCCGCCTTTGGCTGTTGCTCAATGTCATTATTTTGGGTCGACTCGACATCGTTTTCGTGCTCTTCCGCCTTTGGCTGCTGCTCAATGTCATTATTTTTTTGTCGACTCGACATGGTTTTCGTGCTCTTCCGCCTTTGGCTGCTGCTCAATGTCATTATTTTGGGTCGACTCGACCTCGCTCTCGTGCCCTTCCACCTTCGGCTGCTGCTCAATGTCATTATTTTGGGTCGACTCGACCTCGCTCTCGTGCCCTTCCACCTTCGGCTGCTGCTCAATGTCATTATTTTGGGTCGACTCGACCTCGCTCTCGTGCCCTTCCGCCTTCGGCTGCAGTTCAGTGTCATTATTTTGGGTCGACTCGACATCGTTCTCGTGCTCTTCCGCCTTTGGCTGCAGTTCAATGTCATTATTTTGGGTCGACTCGACCTCGCTCTCGTGCCCTTCCACCTTCGGCTGCAGTTCAGTGTCATTATTTTGGGTTGACTCGACATCGTTCTCGTGCTCTTCCACCTTCGGCTGCAGTTCAATGTCATTATTTTGGGTCGACTCGACCTCGCTCTCGTGCCCTTCCACCTTCGGCTGCAGTTCAGTGTCATTATTTTGGGTCGACTCGACCTCGCTCTCGTGCCCTTCCACCTTCGGCTGCAGTAGTTCAGTGTCATTATTTTGGGTCGACTCGACCTCGCTCTCGTGCCCTTCCACCTTCGGCTGCAGTAGTTCAGTGTCATTATTTTGGGTCGACTCGACCTCGCTCTCGTGCCCTTCCACCTTCGGCTGCAGTTCAGTGTCATTATTTTGGGTCGACTCGACCTCGCTCTCGTGCCCTTCCACCTTTGGCTGCTGCTCAATGTCATTATTTTGGGTCGACTCGACATCGTTTTCGTGCTCTTCCACCTTTGGCTGCTGCTCAATGTCATTATTTTGGGTCGACTCGACATGGTTTTCGTGCTCTTCCACCTTTGGCTGCTGCTCAATGTCATTATTTTGTGGTCGACTCGACATGGTTTTCGTGCTCTTCCGCCTTTGGCTGCTGCTCAATGTCATTATTTCGGGTCGACTCGACATGGTTTTCGTGCTCTTCCACCTTTGGCTGCTGCTCAATGTCATTATTTTGGGTCGACTCTACATGGTTTTCGTGCTCTTCCGCCTTTGGCTGCTGCTCAATGTCATTATTTTGGGTCGACTCGACCTCGCTCTCGTGCCCTTCCGCCTTCGGCTGCAGTTCAGTGTCATTATTTTGGGTCGACTCGACATCGTTCTCGTGCTCTTCCGCCTTCGGCTGCAGTTCAATGTCATTATTTTGGGTCGACTCGACCTCGCTCTCGTGCCCTTCCACCTTCGGCTGCAGTTCAGTGTCATTATTTTGGGTCGACTCGACCTCGCTCTCGTGCCCTTCCACCTTCGGCTGCAGTAGTTCAGTGTCATTATTTTGGGTCGACTCGACCTCGCTCTCGTGCCCTTCCACCTTCGGCTGCAGTAGTTCAGTGTCATTATTTTGGGTCGACTCGACATGGTTTTCGTGCTCATCCGCCTTTGGCTGCTGCTCAATGTCATTATTTTGGGTCGACTCGACATCGTTTTCGTGCTCTTCCGCCTTTGGCTGTTGCTCAATGTCATTATTTTGGGTCGACTCGACATCGTTTTCGTGCTCTTCCGCCTTTGGCTGCTGCTCAATGTCATTATTTTTTTGTCGACTCGACATGGTTTTCGTGCTCTTCCGCCTTTGGCTGCTGCTCAATGTCATTATTTTGGGTCGACTCGACCTCGCTCTCGTGCCCTTCCACCTTCGGCTGCAGTTCAGTGTCATAAGTTTGGGTTGACTCGACATCGTTCTCGTGCTCTTCCACCTTTGGCTGCAGTTCAATGTCATTATTTTTTGGTCGACTCGACATGGTTTTCGTGCTCTTCCACCTTTGGCTGCTGCTCAATGTCATTATTTTGGGTCGACTCGACATCGTTTTCGTGCTCTTCCGCCTTTGGCTGCTTCTCAATGTCATTATTTTGGGTCGACTCGACATCGTTTTCGTGCCCTTCCGCCTTCGGCTGCTGCTCAGTGTCATTATTTTGGGTCGACTCGACCTCGCTCTCGTGCCCTTCCACCTTCGGCTGCAGTTCAGTGTCATTATTTTGGGTCGACTCGACATCGTTCTCGTGCTCTTCCACCTTCGGCTGCAGTTCAATGTCATTATTTTGGGTCGACTCGACCTCGCTCTCGTGCCCTTCCACCTTCGGCTGCAGTTCAGTGTCATTATTTTGGGTCGACTCGACCTCGCTCTCGTGCCCTTCCACCTTCGGCTGCAGTAGTTCAGTGTCATTATTTTGGGTCGACTCGACCTCGCTCTCGTGCCCTTCCACCTTCGGCTGCAGTAGTTCAGTGTCATTATTTTGGGTCGACTCGACCTCGCTCTCGTGCCCTTCCACCTTCGGCTGCAGTTCAGTGTCATTATTTTGGGTCGACTCGACCTCGCTCTCGTGCCCTTCCACCTTTGGCTGCTGCTCAATGTCATTATTTTGGGTCGACTCGACATGGTTTTCGTGCTCTTCCACCTTTGGCTGCTGCTCAATGTCATTATTTTGTGGTCGACTCGACATGGTTTTCGTGCTCTTCCGCCTTTGGCTGCTGCTCAATGTCATTATTTCGGGTCGACTCGACATGGTTTTCGTGCTCTTCCACCTTTGGCTGCTGCTCAATGTCATTATTTTGGGTCGACTCTACATGGTTTTCGTGCTCTTCCGCCTTTGGCTGCTGCTCAATGTCATTATTTTGGGTCGACTCGACCTCGCTCTCGTGCCCTTCCGCCTTCGGCTGCAGTTCAGTGTCATTATTTTGGGTCGACTCGACATCGTTCTCGTGCTCTTCCGCCTTCGGCTGCAGTTCAATGTCATTATTTTGGGTCGACTCGACCTCGCTCTCGTGCCCTTCCACCTTCGGCTGCAGTTCAGTGTCATTATTTTGGGTCGACTCGACCTCGCTCTCGTGCCCTTCCGCCTTCGGCTGCTGTTCAATGTCATTATTTTGGGTCGACTCGACATCATTTTCGTACTCTTCCGCCTTCGGCTGCTGCTCAATGTCATTATTTTGGGTCGACTCAACATCGTTTTCGTGCTCTTCCGCCTTCGGCTGCTGCTCAATGTCATTATTTTGGGTCGACTCGACCTCGCTCTCGTGCCCTTCCACCTTCGGCTGCAGTTCAGTGTCATTATTTTGAGTCGACTCGACCTCGCTCTCGTGCCCTTCCACCTTTGGCTGCAGTTCAGTGTCATTATTTTGGGTCGACTCAACATCGTTTTTGTGCTCTTCCACCTTTGGCTGCTGCTCAATGTCATTATTTTGGGTCGACTCGACATCGTTTTCGTGCTCTTCCGCCTTTGGCTGCTTCTCATTATTTTGGGTCGACTCGACATCGTTTTCGTGCCCTTCCGCCTTCGGCTGCTGCTCAGTGTCATTATTTTGGGTCGACTCGACCTCGCTCTCGTGCCCTTCCACCTTCGGCTGCAGTTCAGTGTCATTATTTTGGGTTGACTCGACATCGTTCTCGTGCTCTTCCACCTTCGGCTGCAGTTCAATGTCATTATTTTGGGTCGACTCGACCTCGCTCTCGTGCCCTTCCACCTTCGGCTGCAGTTCAGTGTCATTATTTTGGGTCGACTCGACCTCGCTCTCGTGCCCTTCCACCTTCGGCTGCAGTAGTTCAGTGTCATTATTTTGGGTCGACTCGACCTCGCTCTCGTGCCCTTCCACCTTCGGCTGCAGTTCAGTGTCATTATTTTGGGTCGACTCGACCTCGCTCTCGTGCCCTTCCACCTTTGGCTGCTGCTCAATGTCATTATTTTGGGTCGACTCGACATCGTTTTCGTGCTCTTCCACCTTTGGCTGCTGCTCAATGTCATTATTTTGGGTCGACTCGACATGGTTTTCGTGCTCTTCCACCTTTGGCTGCTGCTCAATGTCATTATTTTGTGGTCGACTCGACATGGTTTTCGTGCTCTTCCGCCTTTGGCTGCTGCTCAATGTCATTATTTCGGGTCGACTCGACATGGTTTTCGTGCTCTTCCGCCTTTGGCTGCTGCTCAATGTCATTATTTTGGGTCGACTCGACATGGTTTTCGTGCTCTTCCGCCTTTGGCTGCTGCTCAATGTCATTATTTCGGGTCGACTCGACATGGTTTTCGTGCTCTTCCGCCTTTGGCTGCTGCTCAATGTCATTATTTTGGGTCGACTCTACATGGTTTTCGTGCTCTTCCGCCTTTGGCTGCTGCTCAATGTCATTATTTTGGGTCGACTCGACCTCGCTCTCGTGCCCTTCCGCCTTCGGCTGCAGTTCAGTGTCATTATTTTGGGTCGACTCGACCTCGCTCTCGTGCCCTTCCACCTTCGGCTGCAGTAGTTCAGTGTCATTATTTTGGGTCGACTCGACATGGTTTTCGTGCTCTTCCGCCTTTGGCTGCTGCTCAATGTCATTATTTTGGGTCGACTCGACATCGTTTTCGTGCTCTTCCGCCTTTGGCTGTTGCTCAATGTCATTATTTTGGGTCGACTCGACATCGTTTTCGTGCTCTTCCGCCTTTGGCTGCTGCTCAATGTCATTATTTTTTTGTCGACTCGACATGGTTTTCGTGCTCTTCCGCCTTTGGCTGCTGCTCAATGTCATTATTTTGGGTCGACTCGACCTCGCTCTCGTGCCCTTCCACCTTCGGCTGCAGTTCAGTGTCATAAGTTTGGGTTGACTCGACATCGTTCTCGTGCTCTTCCACCTTTGGCTGCAGTTCAATGTCATTATTTTTTGGTCGACTCGACATGGTTTTCGTGCTCTTCCACCTTTGGCTGCTGCTCAATGTCATTATTTTGGGTCGACTCGACATCGTTTTCGTGCTCTTCCGCCTTTGGCTGCTTCTCAATGTCATTATTTTGGGTCGACTCGACATCGTTTTCGTTCCCTTCCGCCTTCGGCTGCTGCTCAGTGTCATTATTTTGGGTCGACTCGACCTCGCTCTCGTGCCCTTCCACCTTCGGCTGCAGTTCAGTGTCATTATTTTGGGTCGACTCGACATCGTTCTCGTGCTCTTCCACCTTCGGCTGCAGTTCAATGTCATTATTTTGGGTCGACTCGACCTCGCTCTCGTGCCCTTCCACCTTCGGCTGCAGTTCAGTGTCATTATTTTGGGTCGACTCGACCTCGCTCTCGTGCCCTTCCACCTTCGGCTGCAGTAGTTCAGTGTCATTATTTTGGGTCGACTCGACCTCGCTCTCGTGCCCTTCCACCTTCGGCTGCAGTTCAGTGTCATTATTTTGGGTCGACTCGACCTCGCTCTCGTGCCCTTCCACCTTTGGCTGCTGCTCAATGTCATTATTTTGGGTCGACTCAACATCGTTTTCGTGCTCTTCCACCTTTGGCTGCTGCTCAATGTCATTATTTTGGGTCGACTCGACATGGTTTTCGTGCTCTTCCACCTTTGGCTGCTGCTCAATGTCATTATTTTGTGGTCGACTCGACATGGTTTTCGTGCTCTTCCGCCTTTGGCTGCTGCTCAATGTCATTATTTCGGGTCGACTCGACATGGTTTTCGTGCTCTTCCGCCTTTGGCTGCTGCTCAATGTCATTATTTTGGGTCGACTCGACCTCGCTCTCGTGCCCTTCCGCCTTCGGCTGCAGTTCAGTGTCATTATTTTGGGTCGACTCGACATCGTTCTCGTGCTCTTCCGCCTTTGGCTGCAGTTCAATGTCATTATTTTGGGTCGACTCGACCTCGCTCTCGTGCCCTTCCACCTTCGGCTGCAGTTCAGTGTCATTATTTTGGGTCGACTCGACCTCGCTCTCGTGCCCTTCCACCTTCGGCTGCAGTAGATCAGTGTCATTATTTTGGGTCGACTCGACCTCGCTCTCGTCCCCTTCCACCTTCGGCTGCAGTAGTTCAGTGTCATTATTTTGGGTCGACTCGACATGGTTTTCGTGCTCTTCCGCCTTTGGCTGCTGCTCAATGTCATTATTTTGGGTCGACTCGACATCGTTTTCGTGCTCTTCCGCCTTTGGCTGTTGCTCAATGTCATTATTTTGGGTCGACTCGACATCGTTTTCGTGCTCTTCCGCCTTTGGCTGCTGCTCAATGTCATTATTTTTTTGTCGACTCGACATGGTTTTCGTGCTCTTCCGCCTTTGGCTGCTGCTCAATGTCATTATTTTGGGTCGACTCGACCTCGCTCTCGTGCCCTTCCACCTTCGGCTGCTGCTCAATGTCATTATTTTGGGTCGACTCGACCTCGCTCTCGTGCCCTTCCACCTTCGGCTGCTGCTCAATGTCATTATTTTGGGTCGACTCGACCTCGCTCTCGTGCCCTTCCGCCTTCGGCTGCAGTTCAGTGTCATTATTTTGGGTCGACTCGACATCGTTCTCGTGCTCTTCCGCCTTTGGCTGCAGTTCAATGTCATTATTTTGGGTCGACTCGACCTCGCTCTCGTGCCCTTCCACCTTCGGCTGCAGTTCAGTGTCATTATTTTGGGTTGACTCGACATCGTTCTCGTGCTCTTCCACCTTCGGCTGCAGTTCAATGTCATTATTTTGGGTCGACTCGACCTCGCTCTCGTGCCCTTCCACCTTCGGCTGCAGTTCAGTGTCATTATTTTGGGTCGACTCGACCTCGCTCTCGTGCCCTTCCACCTTCGGCTGCAGTAGTTCAGTGTCATTATTTTGGGTCGACTCGACCTCGCTCTCGTGCCCTTCCACCTTCGGCTGCAGTAGTTCAGTGTCATTATTTTGGGTCGACTCGACCTCGCTCTCGTGCCCTTCCACCTTCGGCTGCAGTTCAGTGTCATTATTTTGGGTCGACTCGACCTCGCTCTCGTGCCCTTCCACCTTTGGCTGCTGCTCAATGTCATTATTTTGGGTCGACTCGACATCGTTTTCGTGCTCTTCCACCTTTGGCTGCTGCTCAATGTCATTATTTTGGGTCGACTCGACATGGTTTTCGTGCTCTTCCACCTTTGGCTGCTGCTCAATGTCATTATTTTGGGTCGACTCTACATGGTTTTCGTGCTCTTCCGCCTTTGGCTGCTGCTCAATGTCATTATTTTGGGTCGACTCGACCTCGCTCTCGTGCCCTTCCGCCTTCGGCTGCAGTTCAGTGTCATTATTTTGGGTCGACTCGACCTCGCTCTCGTGCCCTTCCACCTTCGGCTGCAGTAGTTCAGTGTCATTATTTTGGGTCGACTCGACATGGTTTTCGTGCTCTTCCGCCTTTGGCTGCTGCTCAATGTCATTATTTTGGGTCGACTCGACATCGTTTTCGTGCTCTTCCGCCTTTGGCTGTTGCTCAATGTCATTATTTTGGGTCGACTCGACATCGTTTTCGTGCTCTTCCGCCTTTGGCTGCTGCTCAATGTCATTATTTTTTTGTCGACTCGACATGGTTTTCGTGCTCTTCCGCCTTTGGCTGCTGCTCAATGTCATTATTTTGGGTCGACTCGACCTCGCTCTCGTGCCCTTCCACCTTCGGCTGCAGTTCAGTGTCATAAGTTTGGGTTGACTCGACATCGTTCTCGTGCTCTTCCACCTTTGGCTGCAGTTCAATGTCATTATTTTTTGGTCGACTCGACATGGTTTTCGTGCTCTTCCACCTTTGGCTGCTGCTCAATGTCATTATTTTGGGTCGACTCGACATCGTTTTCGTGCTCTTCCGCCTTTGGCTGCTTCTCAATGTCATTATTTTGGGTCGACTCGACATCGTTTTCGTTCCCTTCCGCCTTCGGCTGCTGCTCAGTGTCATTATTTTGGGTCGACTCGACCTCGCTCTCGTGCCCTTCCACCTTCGGCTGCAGTTCAGTGTCAATATTTTGGGTCGACTCGACATCGTTCTCGTGCTCTTCCACCTTCGGCTGCAGTTCAATGTCATTATTTTGGGTCGACTCGACCTCGCTCTCGTGCCCTTCCACCTTCGGCTGCAGTTCAGTGTCATTATTTTGGGTCGACTCGACCTCGCTCTCGTGCCCTTCCACCTTCGGCTGCAGTAGTTCAGTGTCATTATTTTGGGTCGACTCGACCTCGCTCTCGTGCCCTTCCACCTTCGGCTGCAGTTCAGTGTCATTATTTTGGGTCGACTCGACCTCGCTCTCGTGCCCTTCCACCTTTGGCTGCTGCTCAATGTCATTATTTTGGGTCGACTCGACATCGTTTTCGTGCTCTTCCACCTTTGGCTGCTGCTCAATGTCATTATTTTGGGTCGACTCGACATGGTTTTCGTGCTCTTCCACCTTTGGCTGCTGCTCAATGTCATTATTTTGTGGTCGACTCGACATGGTTTTCGTGCTCTTCCGCCTTTGGCTGCTGCTCAATGTCATTATTTTGGGTCGACTCGACATCGTTCTCGTGCTCTTCCGCCTTTGGCTGCAGTTCAATGTCATTATTTTGGGTCGACTCGACCTCGCTCTCGTGCCCTTCCACCTTCGGCTGCAGTTCAGTGTCATTATTTTGGGTCGACTCGACCTCGCTCTCGTGCCCTTCCACCTTCGGCTGCAGTAGATCAGTGTCATTATTTTGGGTCGACTCGACCTCGCTCTCGTCCCCTTCCACCTTCGGCTGCAGTAGTTCAGTGTCATTATTTTGGGTCGACTCGACATGGTTTTCGTGCTCTTCCGCCTTTGGCTGCTGCTCAATGTCATTATTTTGGGTCGACTCGACATCGTTTTCGTGCTCTTCCGCCTTTGGCTGTTGCTCAATGTCATTATTTTGGGTCGACTCGACATCGTTTTCGTGCTCTTCCGCCTTTGGCTGCTGCTCAATGTCATTATTTTTTTGTCGACTCGACATGGTTTTCGTGCTCTTCCGCCTTCGGCTGCTGCTCAATGTCATTATTTTGGGTCGACTCGACCTCGCTCTCGTGCCCTTCCACCTTCGGCTGCTGCTCAATGTCATTATTTTGGGTCGACTCGACCTCGCTCTCGTGCCCTTCCACCTTCGGCTGCTGCTCAATGTCATTATTTTGGGTCGACTCGACCTCGCTCTCGTGCCCTTCCGCCTTCGGCTGCAGTTCAGTGTCATTATTTTGGGTCGACTCGACATCGTTCTCGTGCTCTTCCGCCTTTGGCTGCAGTTCAATGTCATTATTTTGGGTCGACTCGACCTCGCTCTCGTGCCCTTCCACCTTCGGCTGCAGTTCAGTGTCATTATTTTGGGTTGACTCGACATCGTTCTCGTGCTCTTCCACCTTCGGCTGCAGTTCAATGTCATTATTTTGGGTCGACTCGACCTCGCTCTCGTGCCCTTCCACCTTCGGCTGCAGTTCAGTGTCATTATTTTGGGTCGACTCGACCTCGCTCTCGTGCCCTTCCACCTTCGGCTGCAGTAGTTCAGTGTCATTATTTTGGGTCGACTCGACCTCGCTCTCGTGCCCTTCCACCTTCGGCTGCAGTAGTTCAGTGTCATTATTTTGGGTCGACTCGACCTCGCTCTCGTGCCCTTCCACCTTTGGCTGCTGCTCAATGTCATTATTTTGGGTCGACTCGACATCGTTTTCGTGCTCTTCCACCTTTGGCTGCTGCTCAATGTCATTATTTTGGGTCGACTCGACATGGTTTTCGTGCTCTTCCACCTTTGGCTGCTGCTCAATGTCATTATTTTGTGGTCGACTCGACATGGTTTTCGTGCTCTTCCGCCTTTGGCTGCTGCTCAATGTCATTATTTCGGGTCGACTCGACATGGTTTTCGTGCTCTTCCACCTTTGGCTGCTGCTCAATGTCATTATTTTGGGTCGACTCTACATGGTTTTCGTGCTCTTCCGCCTTTGGCTGCTGCTCAATGTCATTATTTTGGGTCGACTCGACCTCGCTCTCGTGCCCTTCCGCCTTCGGCTGCAGTTCAGTGTCATTATTTTGGGTCGACTCGACATCGTTCTCGTGCTCTTCCGCCTTCGGCTGCAGTTCAATGTCATTATTTTGGGTCGACTCGACCTCGCTCTCGTGCCCTTCCACCTTCGGCTGCAGTTCAGTGTCATTATTTTGGGTCGACTCGACCTCGCTCTCGTGCCCTTCCACCTTCGGCTGCAGTAGTTCAGTGTCATTATTTTGGGTCGACTCGACCTCGCTCTCGTGCCCTTCCACCTTCGGCTGCAGTAGTTCAGTGTCATTATTTTGGGTCGACTCGACATGGTTTTCGTGCTCTTCCGCCTTTGGCTGCTGCTCAATGTCATTATTTTGGGTCGACTCGACATCGTTTTCGTGCTCTTCCGCCTTTGGCTGTTGCTCAATGTCATTATTTTGGGTCGACTCGACATCGTTTTCGTGCTCTTCCGCCTTTGGCTGCTGCTCAATGTCATTATTTTTTTGTCGACTCGACATGGTTTTCGTGCTCTTCCGCCTTTGGCTGCTGCTCAATGTCATTATTTTGGGTCGACTCGACCTCGCTCTCGTGCCCTTCCACCTTCGGCTGCAGTTCAGTGTCATAAGTTTGGGTTGACTCGACATCGTTCTCGTGCTCTTCCACCTTTGGCTGCAGTTCAATGTCATTATTTTTTGGTCGACTCGACATGGTTTTCGTGCTCTTCCACCTTTGGCTGCTGCTCAATGTCATTATTTTGGGTCGACTCGACATCGTTTTCGTGCTCTTCCGCCTTTGGCTGCTTCTCAATGTCATTATTTTGGGTCGACTCGACATCGTTTTCGTGCCCTTCCGCCTTCGGCTGCTGCTCAGTGTCATTATTTTGGGTCGACTCGACCTCGCTCTCGTGCCCTTCCACCTTCGGCTGCAGTTCAGTGTCATTATTTTGGGTCGACTCGACATCGTTCTCGTGCTCTTCCACCTTCGGCTGCAGTTCAATGTCATTATTTTGGGTCGACTCGACCTCGCTCTCGTGCCCTTCCACCTTCGGCTGCAGTTCAGTGTCATTATTTTGGGTCGACTCGACCTCGCTCTCGTGCCCTTCCACCTTCGGCTGCAGTAGTTCAGTGTCATTATTTTGGGTCGACTCGACCTCGCTCTCGTGCCCTTCCACCTTCGGCTGCAGTAGTTCAGTGTCATTATTTTGGGTCGACTCGACCTCGCTCTCGTGCCCTTCCACCTTCGGCTGCAGTTCAGTGTCATTATTTTGGGTCGACTCGACCTCGCTCTCGTGCCCTTCCACCTTTGGCTGCTGCTCAATGTCATTATTTTGGGTCGACTCGACATCGTTTTCGTGCTCTTCCACCTTTGGCTGCTGCTCAATGTCATTATTTTGGGTCGACTCGACATGGTTTTCGTGCTCTTCCACCTTTGGCTGCTGCTCAATGTCATTATTTTGTGGTCGACTCGACATGGTTTTCGTGCTCTTCCGCCTTTGGCTGCTGCTCAATGTCATTATTTCGGGTCGACTCGACATGGTTTTCGTGCTCTTCCACCTTTGGCTGCTGCTCAATGTCATTATTTTGGGTCGACTCTACATGGTTTTCGTGCTCTTCCGCCTTTGGCTGCTGCTCAATGTCATTATTTTGGGTCGACTCGACCTCGCTCTCGTGCCCTTCCGCCTTCGGCTGCAGTTCAGTGTCATTATTTTGGGTCGACTCGACATCGTTCTCGTGCTCTTCCGCCTTCGGCTGCAGTTCAATGTCATTATTTTGGGTCGACTCGACCTCGCTCTCGTGCCCTTCCACCTTCGGCTGCAGTTCAGTGTCATTATTTTGGGTCGACTCGACCTCGCTCTCGTGCCCTTCCGCCTTCGGCTGCTGTTCAATGTCATTATTTTGGGTCGACTCGACATCATTTTCGTACTCTTCCGCCTTCGGCTGCTGCTCAATGTCATTATTTTGGGTCGACTCAACATCGTTTTCGTGCTCTTCCGCCTTCGGCTGCTGCTCAATGTCATTATTTTGGGTCGACTCGACCTCGCTCTCGTGCCCTTCCACCTTCGGCTGCAGTTCAGTGTCATTATTTTGAGTCGACTCGACCTCGCTCTCGTGCCCTTCCACCTTTGGCTGCAGTTCAGTGTCATTATTTTGGGTCGACTCAACATCGTTTTTGTGCTCTTCCACCTTTGGCTGCTGCTCAATGTCATTATTTTGGGTCGACTCGACATCGTTTTCGTGCTCTTCCGCCTTTGGCTGCTTCTCAATGTCATTATTTTGGGTCGACTCGACATCGTTTTCGTGCCCTTCCGCCTTCGGCTGCTGCTCAGTGTCATTATTTTGGGTCGACTCGACCTCGCTCTCGTGCCCTTCCACCTTCGGCTGCAGTTCAGTGTCATTATTTTGGGTTGACTCGACATCGTTCTCGTGCTCTTCCACCTTCGGCTGCAGTTCAATGTCATTATTTTGGGTCGACTCGACCTCGCTCTCGTGCCCTTCCACCTTCGGCTGCAGTTCAGTGTCATTATTTTGGGTCGACTCGACCTCGCTCTCGTGCCCTTCCACCTTCGGCTGCAGTAGTTCAGTGTCATTATTTTGGGTCGACTCGACCTCGCTCTCGTGCCCTTCCACCTTCGGCTGCAGTTCAGTGTCATTATTTTGGGTCGACTCGACCTCGCTCTCGTGCCCTTCCACCTTTGGCTGCTGCTCAATGTCATTATTTTGGGTCGACTCGACATCGTTTTCGTGCTCTTCCACCTTTGGCTGCTGCTCAATGTCATTATTTTGGGTCGACTCGACATGGTTTTCGTGCTCTTCCACCTTTGGCTGCTGCTCAATGTCATTATTTTGTGGTCGACTCGACATGGTTTTCGTGCTCTTCCGCCTTTGGCTGCTGCTCAATGTCATTATTTCGGGTCGACTCGACATGGTTTTCGTGCTCTTCCACCTTTGGCTGCTGCTCAATGTCATTATTTTGGGTCGACTCGACATGGTTTTCGTGCTCTTCCGCCTTTGGCTGCTGCTCAATGTCATTATTTCGGGTCGACTCGACATGGTTTTCGTGCTCTTCCACCTTTGGCTGCTGCTCAATGTCATTATTTTGGGTCGACTCTACATGGTTTTCGTGCTCTTCCGCCTTTGGCTGCTGCTCAATGTCATTATTTTGGGTCGACTCGACCTCGCTCTCGTGCCCTTCCGCCTTCGGCTGCAGTTCAGTGTCATTATTTTGGGTCGACTCGACCTCGCTCTCGTGCCCTTCCACCTTCGGCTGCAGTAGTTCAGTGTCATTATTTTGGGTCGACTCGACATGGTTTTCGTGCTCTTCCGCCTTTGGCTGCTGCTCAATGTCATTATTTTGGGTCGACTCGACATCGTTTTCGTGCTCTTCCGCCTTTGGCTGTTGCTCAATGTCATTATTTTGGGTCGACTCGACATCGTTTTCGTGCTCTTCCGCCTTTGGCTGCTGCTCAATGTCATTATTTTTTTGTCGACTCGACATGGTTTTCGTGCTCTTCCGCCTTTGGCTGCTGCTCAATGTCATTATTTTGGGTCGACTCGACCTCGCTCTCGTGCCCTTCCACCTTCGGCTGCAGTTCAGTGTCATAAGTTTGGGTTGACTCGACATCGTTCTCGTGCTCTTCCACCTTTGGCTGCAGTTCAATGTCATTATTTTTTGGTCGACTCGACATGGTTTTCGTGCTCTTCCACCTTTGGCTGCTGCTCAATGTCATTATTTTGGGTCGACTCGACATCGTTTTCGTGCTCTTCCGCCTTTGGCTGCTTCTCAATGTCATTATTTTGGGTCGACTCGACATCGTTTTCGTTCCCTTCCGCCTTCGGCTGCTGCTCAGTGTCATTATTTTGGGTCGACTCGACCTCGCTCTCGTGCCCTTCCACCTTCGGCTGCAGTTCAGTGTCATTATTTTGGGTCGACTCGACATCGTTCTCGTGCTCTTCCACCTTCGGCTGCAGTTCAATGTCATTATTTTGGGTCGACTCGACCTCGCTCTCGTGCCCTTCCACCTTCGGCTGCAGTTCAGTGTCATTATTTTGGGTCGACTCGACCTCGCTCTCGTGCCCTTCCACCTTCGGCTGCAGTAGTTCAGTGTCATTATTTTGGGTCGACTCGACCTCGCTCTCGTGCCCTTCCACCTTCGGCTGCAGTTCAGTGTCATTATTTTGGGTCGACTCGACCTCGCTCTCGTGCCCTTCCACCTTTGGCTGCTGCTCAATGTCATTATTTTGGGTCGACTCGACATCGTTTTCGTGCTCTTCCACCTTTGGCTGCTGCTCAATGTCATTATTTTGGGTCGACTCGACATGGTTTTCGTGCTCTTCCACCTTTGGCTGCTGCTCAATGTCATTATTTTGTGGTCGACTCGACATGGTTTTCGTGCTCTTCCGCCTTTGGCTGCTGCTCAATGTCATTATTTCGGGTCGACTCGACATGGTTTTCGTGCTCTTCCGCCTTTGGCTGCTGCTCAATGTCATTATTTTGGGTCGACTCGACCTCGCTCTCGTGCCCTTCCGCCTTCGGCTGCAGTTCAGTGTCATTATTTTGGGTCGACTCGACATCGTTCTCGTGCTCTTCCGCCTTTGGCTGCAGTTCAATGTCATTATTTTGGGTCGACTCGACCTCGCTCTCGTGCCCTTCCACCTTCGGCTGCAGTTCAGTGTCATTATTTTGGGTCGACTCGACCTCGCTCTCGTGCCCTTCCACCTTCGGCTGCAGTAGATCAGTGTCATTATTTTGGGTCGACTCGACCTCGCTCTCGTCCCCTTCCACCTTCGGCTGCAGTAGTTCAGTGTCACTATTTTGGGTCGACTCGACATGGTTTTCGTGCTCTTCCGCCTTTGGCTGCTGCTCAATGTCATTATTTTGGGTCGACTCGACATCGTTTTCGTGCTCTTCCGCCTTTGGCTGTTGCTCAATGTCATTATTTTGGGTCGACTCGACATCGTTTTCGTGCTCTTCCGCCTTTGGCTGCTGCTCAATGTCATTATTTTTTTGTCGACTCGACATGGTTTTCGTGCTCTTCCGCCTTTGGCTGCTGCTCAATGTCATTATTTTGGGTCGACTCGACCTCGCTCTCGTGCCCTTCCACCTTCGGCTGCTGCTCAATGTCATTATTTTGGGTCGACTCGACCTCGCTCTCGTGCCCTTCCACCTTCGGCTGCTGCTCAATGTCATTATTTTGGGTCGACTCGACCTCGCTCTCGTGCCCTTCCGCCTTCGGCTGCAGTTCAGTGTCATTATTTTGGGTCGACTCGACATCGTTCTCGTGCTCTTCCGCCTTTGGCTGCAGTTCAATGTCATTATTTTGGGTCGACTCGACCTCGCTCTCGTGCCCTTCCACCTTCGGCTGCAGTTCAGTGTCATTATTTTGGGTTGACTCAACATCGTTCTCGTGCTCTTCCACCTTCGGCTGCAGTTCAATGTCATTATTTTGGGTCGACTCGACCTCGCTCTCGTGCCCTTCCACCTTCGGCTGCAGTTCAGTGTCATTATTTTGGGTCGACTCGACCTCGCTCTCGTGCCCTTCCACCTTCGGCTGCAGTAGTTCAGTGTCATTATTTTGGGTCGACTCGACCTCGCTCTCGTGCCCTTCCACCTTCGGCTGCAGTAGTTCAGTGTCATTATTTTGGGTCGACTCGACCTCGCTCTCGTGCCCTTCCACCTTCGGCTGCAGTTCAGTGTCATTATTTTGGGTCGACTCGACCTCGCTCTCGTGCCCTTCCACCTTTGGCTGCTGCTCAATGTCATTATTTTGGGTCGACTCGACATCGTTTTCGTGCTCTTCCACCTTTGGCTGCTGCTCAATGTCATTATTTTGGGTCGACTCTACATGGTTTTCGTGCTCTTCCGCCTTTGGCTGCTGCTCAATGTCATTATTTTGGGTCGACTCGACCTCGCTCTCGTGCCCTTCCGCCTTCGGCTGCAGTTCAGTGTCATTATTTTGGGTCGACTCGACATCGTTCTCGTGCTCTTCCGCCTTCGGCTGCAGTTCAATGTCATTATTTTGGGTCGACTCGACCTCGCTCTCGTGCCCTTCCACCTTCGGCTGCAGTTCAGTGTCATTATTTTGGGTCGACTCGACCTCGCTCTCGTGCCCTTCCGCCTTCGGCTGCTGTTCAATGTCATTATTTTGGGTCGACTCGACATCATTTTCGTACTCTTCCGCCTTCGGCTGCTGCTCAATGTCATTATTTTGGGTCGACTCGACATCGTTTTCGTGCTCTTCCGCCTTCGGCTGCTGCTCAATGTCATTATTTTGGGTCGACTCGACCTCGCTCTCGTGCCCTTCCACCTTCGGCTGCAGTTCAGTGTCATTATTTTGAGTCGACTCGACCTCGCTCTCGTGCCCTTCCACCTTTGGCTGCAGTTCAGTGTCATTATTTTGGGTCGACTCAACATCGTTTTTGTGCTCTTCCACCTTTGGCTGCTGCTCAATGTCATTATTTTGGGTCGACTCGACATCGTTTTCGTGCTCTTCCGCCTTTGGCTGCTTCTCAATGTCATTATTTTGGGTCGACTCGACCTCGCTCTCGTGCCCTTCCGCCTTCGGCTGCAGTTCAGTGTCATTATTTTGGGTCGACTCGACATCGTTCTCGTGCTCTTCCGCCTTTGGCTGCAGTTCAATGTCATTATTTTGGGTCGACTCGACCTCGCTCTCGTGCCCTTCCACCTTCGGCTGCAGTTCAGTGTCATTATTTTGGGTCGACTCGACCTCGCTCTCGTGCCCTTCCACCTTCGGCTGCAGTAGTTCAGTGTCATTATTTTGGGTCGACTCGACCTCGCTCTCGTGCCCTTCCACCTTCGGCTGCAGTAGTTCAGTGTCATTATTTTGGGTCGACTCGACATGGTTTTCGTGCTCTTCCGCCTTTGGCTGCTGCTCAATGTCATTATTTTGGGTCGACTCGACATCGTTTTCGTGCTCTTTCGCCTTTGGCTGTTGCTCAATGTCATTATTTTGGGTCGACTCGACATCGTTTTCGTGCTCTTCCGCCTTTGGCTGCTGCTCAATGTCATTATTTTTTTGTCGACTCGACATGGTTTTCGTGCTCTTCCGCCTTTGGCTGCTGCTCAATGTCATTATTTTGGGTCGACTCGACCTCGCTCTCGTGCCCTTCCACCTTCGGCTGCAGTTCAGTGTCATAAGTTTGGGTTGACTCGACATCGTTCTCGTGCTCTTCCACCTTTGGCTGCAGTTCAATGTCATTATTTTTTGGTCGACTCGACATGGTTTTCGTGCTCTTCCACCTTTGGCTGCTGCTCAATGTCATTATTTTGGGTCGACTCAACATCGTTTTCGTGCTCTTCCGCCTTTGGCTGCTTCTCAATGTCATTATTTTGGGTCGACTCGACATCGTTTTCGTGCCCTTCCGCCTTCGGCTGCTGCTCAGTGTCATTATTTTGGGTCGACTCGACCTCGCTCTCGTGCCCTTCCACCTTCGGCTGCAGTTCAGTGTCATTATTTTGGGTCGACTCGACATCGTTCTCGTGCTCTTCCACCTTCGGCTGCAGTTCAATGTCATTATTTTGGGTCGACTCGACCTCGCTCTCGTGCCCTTCCACCTTCGGCTGCAGTTCAGTGTCATTATTTTGGGTCGACTCGACCTCGCTCTCGTGCCCTTCCACCTTCGGCTGCAGTAGTTCAGTGTCATTATTTTGGGTCGACTCGACCTCGCTCTCGTGCCCTTCCACCTTCGGCTGCAGTAGTTCAGTGTCATTATTTTGGGTCGACTCGACCTCGCTCTCGTGCCCTTCCACCTTCGGCTGCAGTTCAGTGTCATTATTTTGGGTCGACTCGACCTCGCTCTCGTGCCCTTCCACCTTTGGCTGCTGCTCAATGTCATTATTTTGGGTCGACTCGACATGGTTTTTGTGCTCTTCCACCTTTGGCTGCTGCTCAATGTCATTATTTTGGGTCGACTCGACCTCGCTCTCGTGCCCTTCCGCCTTCGGCTGCAGTTCAGTGTCATTATTTTGGGTCGACTCGACATCGTTCTCGTGCTCTTCCGCCTTTGGCTGCAGTTCAATGTCATTATTTTGGGTCGACTCGACCTCGCTCTCGTGCCCTTCCACCTTCGGCTGCAGTTCAGTGTCATTATTTTGGGTCGACTCGACCTCGCTCTCGTGCCCTTCCACCTTCGGCTGCAGTAGTTCAGTGTCATTATTTTGGGTCGACTCGACCTCGCTCTCGTGCCCTTCCACCTTCGGCTGCAGTAGTTCAGTGTCATTATTTTGGGTCGACTCGACATGGTTTTCGTGCTCTTCCGCCTTTGGCTGCTGCTCAATGTCATTATTTTGGGTCGACTCGACATCGTTTTCGTGCTCTTTCGCCTTTGGCTGTTGCTCAATGTCATTATTTTGGGTCGACTCGACATCGTTTTCGTGCTCTTCCGCCTTTGGCTGCTGCTCAATGTCATTATTTTTTTGTCGACTCGACATGGTTTTCGTGCTCTTCCGCCTTTGGCTGCTGCTCAATGTCATTATTTTGGGTCGACTCGACCTCGCTCTCGTGCCCTTCCACCTTCGGCTGCAGTTCAGTGTCATAAGTTTGGGTTGACTCGACATCGTTCTCGTGCTCTTCCACCTTTGGCTGCAGTTCAATGTCATTATTTTTTGGTCGACTCGACATGGTTTTCGTGCTCTTCCACCTTTGGCTGCTGCTCAATGTCATTATTTTGGGTCGACTCAACATCGTTTTCGTGCTCTTCCGCCTTTGGCTGCTTCTCAATGTCATTATTTTGGGTCGACTCGACATCGTTTTCGTGCCCTTCCGCCTTCGGCTGCTGCTCAGTGTCATTATTTTGGGTCGACTCGACCTCGCTCTCGTGCCCTTCCACCTTCGGCTGCAGTTCAGTGTCATTATTTTGGGTCGACTCGACATCGTTCTCGTGCTCTTCCACCTTCGGCTGCAGTTCAATGTCATTATTTTGGGTCGACTCGACCTCGCTCTCGTGCCCTTCCACCTTCGGCTGCAGTTCAGTGTCATTATTTTGGGTCGACTCGACCTCGCTCTCGTGCCCTTCCACCTTCGGCTGCAGTAGTTCAGTGTCATTATTTTGGGTCGACTCGACCTCGCTCTCGTGCCCTTCCACCTTCGGCTGCAGTAGTTCAGTGTCATTATTTTGGGTCGACTCGACCTCGCTCTCGTGCCCTTCCACCTTCGGCTGCAGTTCAGTGTCATTATTTTGGGTCGACTCGACCTCGCTCTCGTGCCCTTCCACCTTTGGCTGCTGCTCAATGTCATTATTTTGGGTCGACTCGACATCGTTTTCGTGCTCTTCCACCTTTGGCTGCTGCTCAATGTCATTATTTTGGGTCGACTCGACATGGTTTTCGTGCTCTTCCACCTTTGGCTGCTGCTCAATGTCATTATTTTGTGGTCGACTCGACATGGTTTTCGTGCTCTTCCGCCTTTGGCTGCTGCTCAATGTCATTATTTCGGGTCGACTCGACATGGTTTTCGTGCTCTTCCGCCTTTGGCTGCTGCTCAATGTCATTATTTTGGGTCGACTCTACATGGTTTTCGTGCTCTTCCGCCTTTGGCTGCTGCTCAATGTCATTATTTTGGGTCGACTCGACCTCGCTCTCGTGCCCTTCCGCCTTCGGCTGCAGTTCAGTGTCATTATTTTGGGTCGACTCGACATCGTTCTCGTGCTCTTCCGCCTTCGGCTGCAGTTCAATGTCATTATTTTGGGTCGACTCGACCTCGCTCTCGTGCCCTTCCACCTTCGGCTGCAGTTCAGTGTCATTATTTTGGGTCGACTCGACCTCGCTCTCGTGCCCTTCCGCCTTCGGCTGCTGTTCAATGTCATTATTTTGGGTCGACTCGACATCATTTTCGTACTCTTCCGCCTTCGGCTGCTGCTCAATGTCATTATTTTGGGTCGACTCGACATCGTTTTCGTGCTCTTCCGCCTTCGGCTGCTGCTCAATGTCATTATTTTGGGTCGACTCGACCTCGCTCTCGTGCCCTTCCACCTTCGGCTGCAGTTCAGTGTCATTATTTTGAGTCGACTCGACCTCGCTCTCGTGCCCTTCCACCTTTGGCTGCAGTTCAGTGTCATTATTTTGGGTCGACTCAACATCGTTTTTGTGCTCTTCCACCTTTGGCTGCTGCTCAATGTCATTATTTTGGGTCGACTCGACATCGTTTTCGTGCTCTTCCGCCTTTGGCTGCTTCTCAATGTCATTATTTTGGGTCGACTCGACATCGTTTTCGTGCCCTTCCGCCTTCGGCTGCTGCTCAGTGTCATTATTTTGGGTCGACTCGACCTCGCTCTCGTGCCCTTCCACCTTCGGCTGCAGTTCAGTGTCATTATTTTGGGTTGACTCGACATCGTTCTCGTGCTCTTCCACCTTCGGCTGCAGTTCAATGTCATTATTTTGGGTCGACTCGACCTCGCTCTCGTGCCCTTCCACCTTCGGCTGCAGTTCAGTGTCATTATTTTGGGTCGACTCGACCTCGCTCTCGTGCCCTTCCACCTTCGGCTGCAGTAGTTCAGTGTCATTATTTTGGGTCGACTCGACCTCGCTCTCGTGCCCTTCCACCTTCGGCTGCAGTTCAGTGTCATTATTTTGGGTCGACTCGACCTCGCTCTCGTGCCCTTCCACCTTTGGCTGCTGCTCAATGTCATTATTTTGGGTCGACTCGACATCGTTTTCGTGCTCTTCCACCTTTGGCTGCTGCTCAATGTCATTATTTTGGGTCGACTCGACATGGTTTTCGTGCTCTTCCACCTTTGGCTGCTGCTCAATGTCATTATTTTGTGGTCGACTCGACATGGTTTTCGTGCTCTTCCGCCTTTGGCTGCTGCTCAATGTCATTATTTCGGGTCGACTCGACATGGTTTTCGTGCTCTTCCACCTTTGGCTGCTGCTCAATGTCATTATTTTGGGTCGACTCGACATGGTTTTCGTGCTCTTCCGCCTTTGGCTGCTGCTCAATGTCATTATTTTGGGTCGACTCTACATGGTTTTCGTGCTCTTCCGCCTTTGGCTGCTGCTCAATGTCATTATTTTGGGTCGACTCGACCTCGCTCTCGTGCCCTTCCGCCTTCGGCTGCAGTTCAGTGTCATTATTTTGGGTCGACTCGACCTCGCTCTCGTGCCCTTCCGCCTTCGGCTGCAGTAGTTCAGTGTCATTATTTTGGGTCGACTCGACATGGTTTTCGTGCTCTTCCGCCTTTGGCTGCTGCTCAATGTCATTATTTTGGGTCGACTCGACATCGTTTTCGTGCTCTTCCGCCTTTGGCTGTTGCTCAATGTCATTATTTTGGGTCGACTCGACATCGTTTTCGTGCTCTTCCGCCTTTGGCTGCTGCTCAATGTCATTATTTTTTTGTCGACTCGACATGGTTTTCGTGCTCTTCCGCCTTTGGCTGCTGCTCAATGTCATTATTTTGGGTCGACTCGACCTCGCTCTCGTGCCCTTCCACCTTCGGCTGCAGTTCAGTGTCATAAGTTTGGGTTGACTCGACATCGTTCTCGTGCTCTTCCACCTTTGGCTGCAGTTCAATGTCATTATGTTTTGGTCGACTCGACATGGTTTTCGTGCTCTTCCACCTTTGGCTGCTGCTCAATGTCATTATTTTGGGTCGACTCGACATCGTTTTCGTGCCCTTCCGCCTTCGGCTGCTGCTCAGTGTCATTATTTTGGGTCGACTCGACCTCACTCTCGTGCCCTTCCACCTTCGGCTGCAGTTCAGTGTCATTATTTTGGGTTGACTCGACATCGTTCTCGTGCTCTTCCACCTTCGGCTGCAGTTCAATGTCATTATTTTGGGTCGACTCGACCTCGCTCTCGTGCCCTTCCACCTTCGGCTGCAGTTCAGTGTCATTATTTTGGGTCGACTCGACCTCGCTCTCGTGCCCTTCCACCTTCGGCTGCAGTAGTTCAGTGTCATTATTTTGGGTCGACTCGACCTCGCTCTCGTGCCCTTCCACCTTCGGCTGCAGTTCAGTGTCATTATTTTGGGTCGACTCGACCTCGCTCTCGTGCCCTTCCACCTTTGGCTGCTGCTCAATGTCATTATTTTGGGTCGACTCGACATCGTTTTCGTGCTCTTCCACCTTTGGCTGCTGCTCAATGTCATTATTTTGGGTCGACTCGACATGGTTTTCGTGCTCTTCCACCTTTGGCTGCTGCTCAATGTCATTATTTTGTGGTCGACTCGACATGGTTTTCGTGCTCTTCCGCCTTTGGCTGCTGCTCAATGTCATTATTTCGGGTCGACTCGACATGGTTTTCGTGCTCTTCCGCCTTTGGCTGCTGCTCAATGTCATTATTTTGGGTCGACTCGACCTCGCTCTCGTGCCCTTCCGCCTTCGGCTGCAGTTCAGTGTCATTATTTTGGGTCGACTCGACATCGTTCTCGTGCTCTTCCGCCTTCGGCTGCAGTTCAATGTCATTATTTTGGGTCGACTCGACCTCGCTCTCGTGCCCTTCCACCTTCGGCTGCAGTTCAGTGTCATTATTTTGGGTCGACTCGACCTCGCTCTCGTGCCCTTCCACCTTCGGCTGCAGTAGATCAGTGTCATTATTTTGGGTCGACTCGACCTCGCTCTCGTCCCCTTCCACCTTCGGCTGCAGTAGTTCAGTGTCATTATTTTGGGTCGACTCGACATGGTTTTCGTGCTCTTCCGCCTTTGGCTGCTGCTCAATGTCATTATTTTGGGTCGACTCGACATCGTTTTCGTGCTCTTCCGCCTTTGGCTGTTGCTCAATGTCATTATTTTGGGTCGACTCGACATCGTTTTCGTGCTCTTCCGCCTTTGGCTGCTGCTCAATGTCATTATTTTTTTGTCGACTCGACATGGTTTTCGTGCTCTTCCGCCTTTGGCTGCTGCTCAATGTCATTATTTTGGGTCGACTCGACCTCGCTCTCGTGCCCTTCCACCTTCGGCTGCTGCTCAATGTCATTATTTTGGGTCGACTCGACCTCGCTCTCGTGCCCTTCCGCCTTCGGCTGCAGTTCAGTGTCATTATTTTGGGTCGACTCGACATCGTTCTCGTGCTCTTCCGCCTTTGGCTGCAGTTCAATGTCATTATTTTGGGTCGACTCGACCTCGCTCTCGTGCCCTTCCACCTTCGGCTGCAGTTCAGTGTCATTATTTTGGGTCGACTCGACCTCGCTCTCGTGCCCTTCCACCTTCGGCTGCAGTAGTTCAGTGTCATTATTTTGGGTCGACTCGACCTCGCTCTCGTGCCCTTCCACCTTCGGCTGCAGTAGTTCAGTGTCATTATTTTGGGTCGACTCGACCTCGCTCTCGTGCCCTTCCACCTTCGGCTGCAGTAGTTCAGTGTCATTATTTTGGGTCGACTCGACCTCGCTCTCGTGCCCTTCCACCTTCGGCTGCAGTAGTTCAGTGTCATTATTTTGGGTCGACTCGACATGGTTTTCGTGCTCTTCCGCCTTTGGCTGCTGCTCAATGTCATTATTTTGGGTCGACTCGACATCGTTTTCGTGCTCTTCCGCCTTTGGCTGTTGCTCAATGTCATTATTTTGGGTCGACTCGACATCGTTTTCGTGCTCTTCCGCCTTTGGCTGCTGCTCAATGTCATTATTTTTGGGTCGACTCGACCTCGCTCTCGTGCCCTTCCACCTTCGGCTGCAGTTCAGTGTCATAAGTTTGGGTTGACTCGACATCGTTCTCGTGCTCTTCCACCTTTGGCTGCAGTTCAATGTCATTATTTTTTGGTCGACTCGACATGGTTTTCGTGCTCTTCCACCTTTGGCTGCTGCTCAATGTCATTATTTTGGGTCGACTCGACATGGTTTTCGTGCTCTTCCACCTTTTGCTGCTGCTCAATGTCATTATTTTGGGTCGACTCGACACGGTTTTCTTGCTCTTCCGCCTTTGGCTGCTGCTCAATGTCATTATTTTGGGTCGACTCGACACGGTTTTCGTGCTCTTCCGCCTTTGGCTGCTGCTCAATGTCATTATTTTGGGTCGACTCGACATGGTTTTCGTGCTCTTCCGCCTTTGGCTGCTGCTCAATGTCATTATTTTGGGTCGACTCGACATCGTTTTCGTGCTCTTCCGCCTTCGGCTGCTGCTCAATGTCATTATTTTGGGTCGACTCGACCTCGCTCTCGTGCCCTTCCACCTTCGGCTGCAGTTCAGTGTCATTATTTTGGGTCGACTCGACCTCGCTCTCGTGCCCTTCCGCCTTCGGCTGCTGTTCAATGTCATTATTTTGGGTCGACTCGACATCATTTTCGTGCTCTTCCGCCTTCGGCTGCTGCTCAATGTCATTATTTTGGGTCGACTCGACATCGTTTTCGTGCTCTTCCGCCTTCGGCTGCTGCTCAATGTCATTATTTTGGGTCGACTCGACCTCGCTCTCGTGCCCTTCCACCTTCGGCTGCAGTTCAGTGTCATTATTTTGAGTCGACTCGACCTCGCTCTCGTGCCCTTCCACCTTCGGCTGCAGTTCAGTGTCATTATTTTGGGTCGACTCGACCTCGCTCTCGTGCCCTTCCACCTTCGGCTGCAGTAGTTCAGTGTCATTATTTTGGGTCGACTCGACCTCGCTCTCGTGCCCTTCCACCTTCGGCTGCAGTTCAGTGTCATTATTTTGGGTCGACTCGACCTCGCTCTCGTGCCCTTCCACCTTTGGCTGCTGCTCAATGTCATTATTTTGGGTCGACTCGACATCGTTTTCGTGCTCTTCCACCTTTGGCTGCTGCTCAATGTCATTATTTTGGGTCGACTCGACATGGTTTTCGTGCTCTTCCACCTTTGGCTGCTGCTCAATGTCATTATTTTGTGGTCGACTCGACATGGTTTTCGTGCTCTTCCGCCTTTGGCTGCTGCTCAATGTCATTATTTCGGGTCGACTCGACATGGTTTTCGTGCTCTTCCGCCTTTGGCTGCTGCTCAATGTCATTATTTTGGGTCGACTCTACATGGTTTTCGTGCTCTTCCGCCTTTGGCTGCTGCTCAATGTCATTATTTTGGGTCGACTCGACCTCGCTCTCGTGCCCTTCCGCCTTCGGCTGCAGTTCAGTGTCATTATTTTGGGTCGACTCGACATCGTTCTCGTGCTCTTCCGCCTTTGGCTGCAGTTCAATGTCATTATTTTGGGTCGACTCGACCTCGCTCTCGTGCCCTTCCACCTTCGGCTGCAGTTCAGTGTCATTATTTTGGGTCGACTCGACCTCGCTCTCGTGCCCTTCCACCTTCGGCTGCAGTAGTTCAGTGTCATTATTTTGGGTCGACTCGACCTCGCTCTCGTGCCCTTCCACCTTCGGCTGCAGTGTTCAGTGTCATTATTTTGGGTCGACTCGACATCGCTCTTCGTGCCTCTTCCGCCTTTGGCTGCTGCTCAATGTCATTATTTTGGGTCGACTCGACATGGTTTTCGTGCTCTTCCGCCTTTGGCTGCTGCTCAATGTCATTATTTTGGGTCGACTCGACCTCGCTCTCGTGCCCTTCCACCTTCGGCTGCAGTTCAGTGTCATTATTTTGGGTCGACTCGACCTCGCTCTCGTGCCCTTCCACCTTTGGCTGCTGCTCAATGTCATTATTTTGGGTCGACTCGACATCGTTTTCGTGCTCTTCCACCTTTGGCTGCTGCTCAATGTCATTATTTTGGGTCGACTCGACATGGTTTTCGTGCTCTTCCACCTTTGGCTGCTGCTCAATGTCATTATTTTGTGGTCGACTCGACATGGTTTTCGTGCTCTTCCGCCTTTGGCTGCTGCTCAATGTCATTATTTCGGGTCGACTCGACATGGTTTTCGTGCTCTTCCGCCTTTGGCTGCTGCTCAATGTCATTATTTTGGGTCGACTCTACATGGTTTTCGTGCTCTTCCGCCTTTGGCTGCTGCTCAATGTCATTATTTTGGGTCGACTCGACCTCGCTCTCGTGCCCTTCCGCCTTCGGCTGCAGTTCAGTGTCATTATTTTGGGTCGACTCGACATCGTTCTCGTGCTCTTCCGCCTTCGGCTGCAGTTCAATGTCATTATTTTGGGTCGACTCGACCTCGCTCTCGTGCCCTTCCACCTTCGGCTGCAGTTCAGTGTCATTATTTTGGGTCGACTCGACCTCGCTCTCGTGCCCTTCCGCCTTCGGCTGCTGTTCAATGTCATTATTTTGGGTCGACTCGACATCATTTTCGTGCTCTTCCGCCTTCGGCTGCTGCTCAATGTCATTATTTTGGGTCGACTCGACATCGTTTTCGTGCTCTTCCGCCTTCGGCTGCTGCTCAATGTCATTATTTTGGGTCGACTCGACCTCGCTCTCGTGCCCTTCCACCTTCGGCTGCAGTTCAGTGTCATTATTTTGAGTCGACTCGACCTCGCTCTCGTGCCCTTCCACCTTTGGCTGCAGTTCAGTGTCATTATTTTGGGTCGACTCAACATCGTTTTGTGCTCTTCCACCTTTGGCTGCTGCTCAATGTCATTATTTTGGGTCGACTCGACATCGTTTTCGTGCTCTTCCGCCTTTGGCTGCTTCTCAATGTCATTATTTTGGGTCGACTCGA
>JAFEUB010001699.1:0-32198 GCA_024529925.1 Ophthalmolycus amberensis
TGTCATTATTTTGGGTCGACTCGACATCGTTCTCGTGCTCTTCCACCTTTGGCTGCAGTTCAATGTCATTATTTTTGGTCGACTCGACATGGTTTTCGTGCTCTTCCACCTTTGGCTGCTGCTCAATGTCATTATTTTGGGTCGACTCGACATCGTTTTCGTGCTCTTCCGCCTTTGGCTGCTTCTCAATGTCATTATTTTGGGTCGACTCGACATCGTTTTCGTGCTCTTCCGCCTTCGGCTGCTGCTCAGTGTCATTATTTTGGGTCGACTCGACCTCGCTTCTCGTGCCCTTCCACCTTCGGCTGCAGTTCAGTGTCATTATTTTGGGTCGACTCGACATCGTTCTCGTGCTCTTCCACCTTCGGCTGCAGTTCAATGTCATTATTTTGGGTCGACTCGACATCGCTCTCGTGCCCTTCCACCTTCGGCTGCAGTTCAGTGTCATTATTTTGGGTCGACTCGACCTCGCTCTCGTGCCCTTCCACCTTCGGCTGCAGTAGTTCAGTGTCATTATTTTGGGTCGACTCGACCTCGCTCTCGTGCCCTTCCACCTTCGGCTGCAGTTCAGTGTCATTATTTTGGGTCGACTCGACCTCGCTCTCGTGCCCTTCCACCTTTGGCTGCTGCTCAATGTCATTATTTTGGGTCGACTCGACATCGTTTTCGTGCTCTTCCACCTTTGGCTGCTGCTCAATGTCATTATTTTGGGTCGACTCGACATGGTTTTCGTGCTCTTCCACCTTTGGCTGCTGCTCAATGTCATTATTTTGTGGTCGACTCGACATGGTTTTCGTGCTCTTCCGCCTTTGGCTGCTGCTCAATGTCATTATTTTCGGGTCGACTCGACATGGTTTTCGTGCTCTTCCGCCTTTGGCTGCTGCTCAATGTCATTATTTTGGGTCGACTCGACCTCGCTCTCGTGCCCTTCCGCCTTCGGCTGCAGTTCAGTGTCATTATTTTGGGTCGACTCGACATCGTTCTCGTGCTCTTCCGCCTTTGGCTGCAGTTCAATGTCATTATTTTGGGTCGACTCGACCTCGCTCTCGTGCCCTTCCACCTTCGGCTGCAGTTCAGTGTCATTATTTTGGGTCGACTCGACCTCGCTCTCGTGCCCTTCCACCTTCGGCTGCAGTAGATCAGTGTCATTATTTTGGGTCGACTCGACCTCGCTCTCGTCCCCTTCCACCTTCGGCTGCAGTAGTTCAGTGTCATTATTTTGGGTCGACTCGACATGGTTTTCGTGCTCTTCCGCCTTTGGCTGCTGCTCAATGTCATTATTTTGGGTCGACTCGACATCGTTTTCGTGCTCTTCCGCCTTTGGCTGTTGCTCAATGTCATTATTTTGGGTCGACTCGACATCGTTTTCGTGCTCTTCCGCCTTTGGCTGCTGCTCAATGTCATTATTTTTTTGTCGACTCGACATGGTTTTCGTGCTCTTCCGCCTTCGGCTGCTGCTCAATGTCATTATTTTGGGTCGACTCGACCTCGCTCTCGTGCCCTTCCACCTTCGGCTGCTGCTCAATGTCATTATTTTGGGTCGACTCGACCTCGCTCTCGTGCCCTTCCACCTTCGGCTGCTGCTCAATGTCATTATTTTGGGTCGACTCGACCTCGCTCTCGTGCCCTTCCGCCTTCGGCTGCAGTTCAGTGTCATTATTTTGGGTCGACTCGACATCGTTCTCGTGCTCTTCCGCCTTTGGCTGCAGTTCAATGTCATTATTTTGGGTCGACTCGACCTCGCTCTCGTGCCCTTCCACCTTCGGCTGCAGTTCAGTGTCATTATTTTGGGTTGACTCGACATCGTTCTCGTGCTCTTCCACCTTCGGCTGCAGTTCAATGTCATTATTTTGGGTCGACTCGACCTCGCTCTCGTGCCCTTCCACCTTCGGCTGCAGTTCAGTGTCATTATTTTGGGTCGACTCGACCTCGCTCTCGTGCCCTTCCACCTTCGGCTGCAGTAGTTCAGTGTCATTATTTTGGGTCGACTCGACCTCGCTCTCGTGCCCTTCCACCTTCGGCTGCAGTAGTTCAGTGTCATTATTTTGGGTCGACTCGACCTCGCTCTCGTGCCCTTCCACCTTCGGCTGCAGTTCAGTGTCATTATTTTGGGTCGACTCGACCTCGCTCTCGTGCCCTTCCACCTTTGGCTGCTGCTCAATGTCATTATTTTGGGTCGACTCGACATCGTTTTCGTGCTCTTCCACCTTTGGCTGCTGCTCAATGTCATTATTTTGGGTCGACTCGACATGGTTTTCGTGCTCTTCCACCTTTGGCTGCTGCTCAATGTCATTATTTTGGGTCGACTCTACATGGTTTTCGTGCTCTTCCGCCTTTGGCTGCTGCTCAATGTCATTATTTTGGGTCGACTCGACCTCGCTCTCGTGCCCTTCCGCCTTCGGCTGCAGTTCAGTGTCATTATTTTGGGTCGACTCGACCTCGCTCTCGTGCCCTTCCACCTTCGGCTGCAGTAGTTCAGTGTCATTATTTTGGGTCGACTCGACATGGTTTTCGTGCTCTTCCGCCTTTGGCTGCTGCTCAATGTCATTATTTTGGGTCGACTCGACATCGTTTTCGTGCTCTTCCGCCTTTGGCTGTTGCTCAATGTCATTATTTTGGGTCGACTCGACATCGTTTTCGTGCTCTTCCGCCTTTGGCTGCTGCTCAATGTCATTATTTTTTTGTCGACTCGACATGGTTTTCGTGCTCTTCCGCCTTTGGCTGCTGCTCAATGTCATTATTTTGGGTCGACTCGACCTCGCTCTCGTGCCCTTCCACCTTCGGCTGCAGTTCAGTGTCATAAGTTTGGGTTGACTCGACATCGTTCTCGTGCTCTTCCACCTTTGGCTGCAGTTCAATGTCATTATTTTTTGGTCGACTCGACATGGTTTTCGTGCTCTTCCACCTTTGGCTGCTGCTCAATGTCATTATTTTGGGTCGACTCGACATCGTTTTCGTGCTCTTCCGCCTTTGGCTGCTTCTCAATGTCATTATTTTGGGTCGACTCGACATCGTTTTCGTTCCCTTCCGCCTTCGGCTGCTGCTCAGTGTCATTATTTTGGGTCGACTCGACCTCGCTCTCGTGCCCTTCCACCTTCGGCTGCAGTTCAGTGTCAATATTTTGGGTCGACTCGACATCGTTCTCGTGCTCTTCCACCTTCGGCTGCAGTTCAATGTCATTATTTTGGGTCGACTCGACCTCGCTCTCGTGCCCTTCCACCTTCGGCTGCAGTTCAGTGTCATTATTTTGGGTCGACTCGACCTCGCTCTCGTGCCCTTCCACCTTCGGCTGCAGTAGTTCAGTGTCATTATTTTGGGTCGACTCGACCTCGCTCTCGTGCCCTTCCACCTTCGGCTGCAGTTCAGTGTCATTATTTTGGGTCGACTCGACCTCGCTCTCGTGCCCTTCCACCTTTGGCTGCTGCTCAATGTCATTATTTTGGGTCGACTCGACATCGTTTTCGTGCTCTTCCACCTTTGGCTGCTGCTCAATGTCATTATTTTGGGTCGACTCGACATGGTTTTCGTGCTCTTCCACCTTTGGCTGCTGCTCAATGTCATTATTTTGTGGTCGACTCGACATGGTTTTCGTGCTCTTCCGCCTTTGGCTGCTGCTCAATGTCATTATTTTGGGTCGACTCGACATCGTTCTCGTGCTCTTCCGCCTTTGGCTGCAGTTCAATGTCATTATTTTGGGTCGACTCGACCTCGCTCTCGTGCCCTTCCACCTTCGGCTGCAGTTCAGTGTCATTATTTTGGGTCGACTCGACCTCGCTCTCGTGCCCTTCCACCTTCGGCTGCAGTAGATCAGTGTCATTATTTTGGGTCGACTCGACCTCGCTCTCGTCCCTTCCACCTTCGGCTGCAGTAGTTCAGTGTCATTATTTTGGGTCGACTCGACATGGTTTTCGTGCTCTTCCGCCTTTGGCTGCTGCTCAATGTCATTATTTTGGGTCGACTCGACATCGTTTTCGTGCTCTTCCGCCTTTGGCTGTTGCTCAATGTCATTATTTTGGGTCGACTCGACATCGTTTTCGTGCTCTTCCGCCTTTGGCTGCTGCTCAATGTCATTATTTTTTTGTCGACTCGACATGGTTTTCGTGCTCTTCCGCCTTCGGCTGCTGCTCAATGTCATTATTTTGGGTCGACTCGACCTCGCTCTCGTGCCCTTCCACCTTCGGCTGCTGCTCAATGTCATTATTTTGGGTCGACTCGACCTCGCTCTCGTGCCCTTCCACCTTCGGCTGCTGCTCAATGTCATTATTTTGGGTCGACTCGACCTCGCTCTCGTGCCCTTCCGCCTTCGGCTGCAGTTCAGTGTCATTATTTTGGGTCGACTCGACATCGTTCTCGTGCTCTTCCGCCTTTGGCTGCAGTTCAATGTCATTATTTTGGGTCGACTCGACCTCGCTCTCGTGCCCTTCCACCTTCGGCTGCAGTTCAGTGTCATTATTTTGGGTTGACTCGACATCGTTCTCGTGCTCTTCCACCTTCGGCTGCAGTTCAATGTCATTATTTTGGGTCGACTCGACCTCGCTCTCGTGCCCTTCCACCTTCGGCTGCAGTTCAGTGTCATTATTTTGGGTCGACTCGACCTCGCTCTCGTGCCCTTCCACCTTCGGCTGCAGTAGTTCAGTGTCATTATTTTGGGTCGACTCGACCTCGCTCTCGTGCCCTTCCACCTTCGGCTGCAGTAGTTCAGTGTCATTATTTTGGGTCGACTCGACCTCGCTCTCGTGCCCTTCCACCTTTGGCTGCTGCTCAATGTCATTATTTTGGGTCGACTCGACATCGTTTTCGTGCTCTTCCACCTTTGGCTGCTGCTCAATGTCATTATTTTGGGTCGACTCGACATGGTTTTCGTGCTCTTCCACCTTTGGCTGCTGCTCAATGTCATTATTTTGTGGTCGACTCGACATGGTTTTCGTGCTCTTCCGCCTTTGGCTGCTGCTCAATGTCATTATTTCGGGTCGACTCGACATGGTTTTCGTGCTCTTCCACCTTTGGCTGCTGCTCAATGTCATTATTTTGGGTCGACTCTACATGGTTTTCGTGCTCTTCCGCCTTTGGCTGCTGCTCAATGTCATTATTTTGGGTCGACTCGACCTCGCTCTCGTGCCCTTCCGCCTTCGGCTGCAGTTCAGTGTCATTATTTTGGGTCGACTCGACATCGTTCTCGTGCTCTTCCGCCTTCGGCTGCAGTTCAATGTCATTATTTTGGGTCGACTCGACCTCGCTCTCGTGCCCTTCCACCTTCGGCTGCAGTTCAGTGTCATTATTTTGGGTCGACTCGACCTCGCTCTCGTGCCCTTCCACCTTCGGCTGCAGTAGTTCAGTGTCATTATTTTGGGTCGACTCGACCTCGCTCTCGTGCCCTTCCACCTTCGGCTGCAGTAGTTCAGTGTCATTATTTTGGGTCGACTCGACATGGTTTTCGTGCTCTTCCGCCTTTGGCTGCTGCTCAATGTCATTATTTTGGGTCGACTCGACATCGTTTTCGTGCTCTTCCGCCTTTGGCTGTTGCTCAATGTCATTATTTTGGGTCGACTCGACATCGTTTTCGTGCTCTTCCGCCTTTGGCTGCTGCTCAATGTCATTATTTTTTGTCGACTCGACATGGTTTTCGTGCTCTTCCGCCTTTGGCTGCTGCTCAATGTCATTATTTTGGGTCGACTCGACCTCGCTCTCGTGCCCTTCCACCTTCGGCTGCAGTTCAGTGTCATAAGTTTGGGTTGACTCGACATCGTTCTCGTGCTCTTCCACCTTTGGCTGCAGTTCAATGTCATTATTTTTTGGTCGACTCGACATGGTTTTCGTGCTCTTCCACCTTTGGCTGCTGCTCAATGTCATTATTTTGGGTCGACTCGACATCGTTTTCGTGCTCTTCCGCCTTTGGCTGCTTCTCAATGTCATTATTTTGGGTCGACTCGACATCGTTTTCGTGCCCTTCCGCCTTCGGCTGCTGCTCAGTGTCATTATTTTGGGTCGACTCGACCTCGCTCTCGTGCCCTTCCACCTTCGGCTGCAGTTCAGTGTCATTATTTTGGGTCGACTCGACATCGTTCTCGTGCTCTTCCACCTTCGGCTGCAGTTCAATGTCATTATTTTGGGTCGACTCGACCTCGCTCTCGTGCCCTTCCACCTTCGGCTGCAGTTCAGTGTCATTATTTTGGGTCGACTCGACCTCGCTCTCGTGCCCTTCCACCTTCGGCTGCAGTAGTTCAGTGTCATTATTTTGGGTCGACTCGACCTCGCTCTCGTGCCCTTCCACCTTCGGCTGCAGTAGTTCAGTGTCATTATTTTGGGTCGACTCGACCTCGCTCTCGTGCCCTTCCACCTTCGGCTGCAGTTCAGTGTCATTATTTTGGGTCGACTCGACCTCGCTCTCGTGCCCTTCCACCTTTGGCTGCTGCTCAATGTCATTATTTTGGGTCGACTCGACATCGTTTTCGTGCTCTTCCACCTTTGGCTGCTGCTCAATGTCATTATTTTGGGTCGACTCGACATGGTTTTCGTGCTCTTCCACCTTTGGCTGCTGCTCAATGTCATTATTTTGTGGTCGACTCGACATGGTTTTCGTGCTCTTCCGCCTTTGGCTGCTGCTCAATGTCATTATTTCGGGTCGACTCGACATGGTTTTCGTGCTCTTCCACCTTTGGCTGCTGCTCAATGTCATTATTTTGGGTCGACTCTACATGGTTTTCGTGCTCTTCCGCCTTTGGCTGCTGCTCAATGTCATTATTTTGGGTCGACTCGACCTCGCTCTCGTGCCCTTCCGCCTTCGGCTGCAGTTCAGTGTCATTATTTTGGGTCGACTCGACATCGTTCTCGTGCTCTTCCGCCTTCGGCTGCAGTTCAATGTCATTATTTTGGGTCGACTCGACCTCGCTCTCGTGCCCTTCCACCTTCGGCTGCAGTTCAGTGTCATTATTTTGGGTCGACTCGACCTCGCTCTCGTGCCCTTCCGCCTTCGGCTGCTGTTCAATGTCATTATTTTGGGTCGACTCGACATCATTTTCGTACTCTTCCGCCTTCGGCTGCTGCTCAATGTCATTATTTTGGGTCGACTCAACATCGTTTTCGTGCTCTTCCGCCTTCGGCTGCTGCTCAATGTCATTATTTTGGGTCGACTCGACCTCGCTCTCGTGCCCTTCCACCTTCGGCTGCAGTTCAGTGTCATTATTTTGAGTCGACTCGACCTCGCTCTCGTGCCCTTCCACCTTTGGCTGCAGTTCAGTGTCATTATTTTGGGTCGACTCAACATCGTTTTTGTGCTCTTCCACCTTTGGCTGCTGCTCAATGTCATTATTTTGGGTCGACTCGACATCGTTTTCGTGCTCTTCCGCCTTTGGCTGCTTCTCAATGTCATTATTTTGGGTCGACTCGACATCGTTTTCGTGCCCTTCCGCCTTCGGCTGCTGCTCAGTGTCATTATTTTGGGTCGACTCGACCTCGCTCTCGTGCCCTTCCACCTTCGGCTGCAGTTCAGTGTCATTATTTTGGGTTGACTCGACATCGTTCTCGTGCTCTTCCACCTTCGGCTGCAGTTCAATGTCATTATTTTGGGTCGACTCGACCTCGCTCTCGTGCCCTTCCACCTTCGGCTGCAGTTCAGTGTCATTATTTTGGGTCGACTCGACCTCGCTCTCGTGCCCTTCCACCTTCGGCTGCAGTAGTTCAGTGTCATTATTTTGGGTCGACTCGACCTCGCTCTCGTGCCCTTCCACCTTCGGCTGCAGTTCAGTGTCATTATTTTGGGTCGACTCGACCTCGCTCTCGTGCCCTTCCACCTTTGGCTGCTGCTCAATGTCATTATTTTGGGTCGACTCGACATCGTTTTCGTGCTCTTCCACCTTTGGCTGCTGCTCAATGTCATTATTTTGGGTCGACTCGACATGGTTTTCGTGCTCTTCCACCTTTGGCTGCTGCTCAATGTCATTATTTTGTGGTCGACTCGACATGGTTTTCGTGCTCTTCCGCCTTTGGCTGCTGCTCAATGTCATTATTTCGGGTCGACTCGACATGGTTTTCGTGCTCTTCCACCTTTGGCTGCTGCTCAATGTCATTATTTTGGGTCGACTCGACATGGTTTTCGTGCTCTTCCGCCTTTGGCTGCTGCTCAATGTCATTATTTCGGGTCGACTCGACATGGTTTTCGTGCTCTTCCACCTTTGGCTGCTGCTCAATGTCATTATTTTGGGTCGACTCTACATGGTTTTCGTGCTCTTCCGCCTTTGGCTGCTGCTCAATGTCATTATTTTGGGTCGACTCGACCTCGCTCTCGTGCCCTTCCGCCTTCGGCTGCAGTTCAGTGTCATTATTTTGGGTCGACTCGACCTCGCTCTCGTGCCCTTCCACCTTCGGCTGCAGTAGTTCAGTGTCATTATTTTGGGTCGACTCGACATGGTTTTCGTGCTCTTCCGCCTTTGGCTGCTGCTCAATGTCATTATTTTGGGTCGACTCGACATCGTTTTCGTGCTCTTCCGCCTTTGGCTGTTGCTCAATGTCATTATTTTGGGTCGACTCGACATCGTTTTCGTGCTCTTCCGCCTTTGGCTGCTGCTCAATGTCATTATTTTTTTGTCGACTCGACATGGTTTTCGTGCTCTTCCGCCTTTGGCTGCTGCTCAATGTCATTATTTTGGGTCGACTCGACCTCGCTCTCGTGCCCTTCCACCTTCGGCTGCAGTTCAGTGTCATAAGTTTGGGTTGACTCGACATCGTTCTCGTGCTCTTCCACCTTTGGCTGCAGTTCAATGTCATTATTTTTTGGTCGACTCGACATGGTTTTCGTGCTCTTCCACCTTTGGCTGCTGCTCAATGTCATTATTTTGGGTCGACTCGACATCGTTTTCGTGCTCTTCCGCCTTTGGCTGCTTCTCAATGTCATTATTTTGGGTCGACTCGACATCGTTTTCGTTCCCTTCCGCCTTCGGCTGCTGCTCAGTGTCATTATTTTGGGTCGACTCGACCTCGCTCTCGTGCCCTTCCACCTTCGGCTGCAGTTCAGTGTCATTATTTTGGGTCGACTCGACATCGTTCTCGTGCTCTTCCACCTTCGGCTGCAGTTCAATGTCATTATTTTGGGTCGACTCGACCTCGCTCTCGTGCCCTTCCACCTTCGGCTGCAGTTCAGTGTCATTATTTTGGGTCGACTCGACCTCGCTCTCGTGCCCTTCCACCTTCGGCTGCAGTAGTTCAGTGTCATTATTTTGGGTCGACTCGACCTCGCTCTCGTGCCCTTCCACCTTCGGCTGCAGTTCAGTGTCATTATTTTGGGTCGACTCGACCTCGCTCTCGTGCCCTTCCACCTTTGGCTGCTGCTCAATGTCATTATTTTGGGTCGACTCGACATCGTTTTCGTGCTCTTCCACCTTTGGCTGCTGCTCAATGTCATTATTTTGGGTCGACTCGACATGGTTTTCGTGCTCTTCCACCTTTGGCTGCTGCTCAATGTCATTATTTTGTGGTCGACTCGACATGGTTTTCGTGCTCTTCCGCCTTTGGCTGCTGCTCAATGTCATTATTTCGGGTCGACTCGACATGGTTTTCGTGCTCTTCCGCCTTTGGCTGCTGCTCAATGTCATTATTTTGGGTCGACTCGACCTCGCTCTCGTGCCCTTCCGCCTTCGGCTGCAGTTCAGTGTCATTATTTTGGGTCGACTCGACATCGTTCTCGTGCTCTTCCGCCTTTGGCTGCAGTTCAATGTCATTATTTTGGGTCGACTCGACCTCGCTCTCGTGCCCTTCCACCTTCGGCTGCAGTTCAGTGTCATTATTTTGGGTCGACTCGACCTCGCTCTCGTGCCCTTCCACCTTCGGCTGCAGTAGATCAGTGTCATTATTTTGGGTCGACTCGACCTCGCTCTCGTCCCCTTCCACCTTCGGCTGCAGTAGTTCAGTGTCACTATTTTGGGTCGACTCGACATGGTTTTCGTGCTCTTCCGCCTTTGGCTGCTGCTCAATGTCATTATTTTGGGTCGACTCGACATCGTTTTCGTGCTCTTCCGCCTTTGGCTGTTGCTCAATGTCATTATTTTGGGTCGACTCGACATCGTTTTCGTGCTCTTCCGCCTTTGGCTGCTGCTCAATGTCATTATTTTTTTGTCGACTCGACATGGTTTTCGTGCTCTTCCGCCTTTGGCTGCTGCTCAATGTCATTATTTTGGGTCGACTCGACCTCGCTCTCGTGCCCTTCCACCTTCGGCTGCTGCTCAATGTCATTATTTTGGGTCGACTCGACCTCGCTCTCGTGCCCTTCCACCTTCGGCTGCTGCTCAATGTCATTATTTTGGGTCGACTCGACCTCGCTCTCGTGCCCTTCCGCCTTCGGCTGCAGTTCAGTGTCATTATTTTGGGTCGACTCGACATCGTTCTCGTGCTCTTCCGCCTTTGGCTGCAGTTCAATGTCATTATTTTGGGTCGACTCGACCTCGCTCTCGTGCCCTTCCACCTTCGGCTGCAGTTCAGTGTCATTATTTTGGGTTGACTCAACATCGTTCTCGTGCTCTTCCACCTTCGGCTGCAGTTCAATGTCATTATTTTGGGTCGACTCGACCTCGCTCTCGTGCCCTTCCACCTTCGGCTGCAGTTCAGTGTCATTATTTTGGGTCGACTCGACCTCGCTCTCGTGCCCTTCCACCTTCGGCTGCAGTAGTTCAGTGTCATTATTTTGGGTCGACTCGACCTCGCTCTCGTGCCCTTCCACCTTCGGCTGCAGTAGTTCAGTGTCATTATTTTGGGTCGACTCGACCTCGCTCTCGTGCCCTTCCACCTTCGGCTGCAGTTCAGTGTCATTATTTTGGGTCGACTCGACCTCGCTCTCGTGCCCTTCCACCTTTGGCTGCTGCTCAATGTCATTATTTTGGGTCGACTCGACATCGTTTTCGTGCTCTTCCACCTTTGGCTGCTGCTCAATGTCATTATTTTGGGTCGACTCTACATGGTTTTCGTGCTCTTCCGCCTTTGGCTGCTGCTCAATGTCATTATTTTGGGTCGACTCGACCTCGCTCTCGTGCCCTTCCGCCTTCGGCTGCAGTTCAGTGTCATTATTTTGGGTCGACTCGACATCGTTCTCGTGCTCTTCCGCCTTCGGCTGCAGTTCAATGTCATTATTTTGGGTCGACTCGACCTCGCTCTCGTGCCCTTCCACCTTCGGCTGCAGTTCAGTGTCATTATTTTGGGTCGACTCGACCTCGCTCTCGTGCCCTTCCGCCTTCGGCTGCTGTTCAATGTCATTATTTTGGGTCGACTCGACATCATTTTCGTACTCTTCCGCCTTCGGCTGCTGCTCAATGTCATTATTTTGGGTCGACTCGACATCGTTTTCGTGCTCTTCCGCCTTCGGCTGCTGCTCAATGTCATTATTTTGGGTCGACTCGACCTCGCTCTCGTGCCCTTCCACCTTCGGCTGCAGTTCAGTGTCATTATTTTGAGTCGACTCGACCTCGCTCTCGTGCCCTTCCACCTTTGGCTGCAGTTCAGTGTCATTATTTTGGGTCGACTCAACATCGTTTTTGTGCTCTTCCACCTTTGGCTGCTGCTCAATGTCATTATTTTGGGTCGACTCGACATCGTTTTCGTGCTCTTCCGCCTTTGGCTGCTTCTCAATGTCATTATTTTGGGTCGACTCGACCTCGCTCTCGTGCCCTTCCGCCTTCGGCTGCAGTTCAGTGTCATTATTTTGGGTCGACTCGACATCGTTCTCGTGCTCTTCCGCCTTTGGCTGCAGTTCAATGTCATTATTTTGGGTCGACTCGACCTCGCTCTCGTGCCCTTCCACCTTCGGCTGCAGTTCAGTGTCATTATTTTGGGTCGACTCGACCTCGCTCTCGTGCCCTTCCACCTTCGGCTGCAGTAGTTCAGTGTCATTATTTTGGGTCGACTCGACCTCGCTCTCGTGCCCTTCCACCTTCGGCTGCAGTAGTTCAGTGTCATTATTTTGGGTCGACTCGACATGGTTTTCGTGCTCTTCCGCCTTTGGCTGCTGCTCAATGTCATTATTTTGGGTCGACTCGACATCGTTTTCGTGCTCTTTCGCCTTTGGCTGTTGCTCAATGTCATTATTTTGGGTCGACTCGACATCGTTTTCGTGCTCTTCCGCCTTTGGCTGCTGCTCAATGTCATTATTTTTTTGTCGACTCGACATGGTTTTCGTGCTCTTCCGCCTTTGGCTGCTGCTCAATGTCATTATTTTGGGTCGACTCGACCTCGCTCTCGTGCCCTTCCACCTTCGGCTGCAGTTCAGTGTCATAAGTTTGGGTTGACTCGACATCGTTCTCGTGCTCTTCCACCTTTGGCTGCAGTTCAATGTCATTATTTTTTGGTCGACTCGACATGGTTTTCGTGCTCTTCCACCTTTGGCTGCTGCTCAATGTCATTATTTTGGGTCGACTCAACATCGTTTTCGTGCTCTTCCGCCTTTGGCTGCTTCTCAATGTCATTATTTTGGGTCGACTCGACATCGTTTTCGTGCCCTTCCGCCTTCGGCTGCTGCTCAGTGTCATTATTTTGGGTCGACTCGACCTCGCTCTCGTGCCCTTCCACCTTCGGCTGCAGTTCAGTGTCATTATTTTGGGTCGACTCGACATCGTTCTCGTGCTCTTCCACCTTCGGCTGCAGTTCAATGTCATTATTTTGGGTCGACTCGACCTCGCTCTCGTGCCCTTCCACCTTCGGCTGCAGTTCAGTGTCATTATTTTGGGTCGACTCGACCTCGCTCTCGTGCCCTTCCACCTTCGGCTGCAGTAGTTCAGTGTCATTATTTTGGGTCGACTCGACCTCGCTCTCGTGCCCTTCCACCTTCGGCTGCAGTAGTTCAGTGTCATTATTTTGGGTCGACTCGACCTCGCTCTCGTGCCCTTCCACCTTCGGCTGCAGTTCAGTGTCATTATTTTGGGTCGACTCGACCTCGCTCTCGTGCCCTTCCACCTTTGGCTGCTGCTCAATGTCATTATTTTGGGTCGACTCGACATGGTTTTTGTGCTCTTCCACCTTTGGCTGCTGCTCAATGTCATTATTTTGGGTCGACTCGACCTCGCTCTCGTGCCCTTCCGCCTTCGGCTGCAGTTCAGTGTCATTATTTTGGGTCGACTCGACATCGTTCTCGTGCTCTTCCGCCTTTGGCTGCAGTTCAATGTCATTATTTTGGGTCGACTCGACCTCGCTCTCGTGCCCTTCCACCTTCGGCTGCAGTTCAGTGTCATTATTTTGGGTCGACTCGACCTCGCTCTCGTGCCCTTCCACCTTCGGCTGCAGTAGTTCAGTGTCATTATTTTGGGTCGACTCGACCTCGCTCTCGTGCCCTTCCACCTTCGGCTGCAGTAGTTCAGTGTCATTATTTTGGGTCGACTCGACATGGTTTTCGTGCTCTTCCGCCTTTGGCTGCTGCTCAATGTCATTATTTTGGGTCGACTCGACATCGTTTTCGTGCTCTTTCGCCTTTGGCTGTTGCTCAATGTCATTATTTTGGGTCGACTCGACATCGTTTTCGTGCTCTTCCGCCTTTGGCTGCTGCTCAATGTCATTATTTTTTTGTCGACTCGACATGGTTTTCGTGCTCTTCCGCCTTTGGCTGCTGCTCAATGTCATTATTTTGGGTCGACTCGACCTCGCTCTCGTGCCCTTCCACCTTCGGCTGCAGTTCAGTGTCATAAGTTTGGGTTGACTCGACATCGTTCTCGTGCTCTTCCACCTTTGGCTGCAGTTCAATGTCATTATTTTTTGGTCGACTCGACATGGTTTTCGTGCTCTTCCACCTTTGGCTGCTGCTCAATGTCATTATTTTGGGTCGACTCAACATCGTTTTCGTGCTCTTCCGCCTTTGGCTGCTTCTCAATGTCATTATTTTGGGTCGACTCGACATCGTTTTCGTGCCCTTCCGCCTTCGGCTGCTGCTCAGTGTCATTATTTTGGGTCGACTCGACCTCGCTCTCGTGCCCTTCCACCTTCGGCTGCAGTTCAGTGTCATTATTTTGGGTCGACTCGACATCGTTCTCGTGCTCTTCCACCTTCGGCTGCAGTTCAATGTCATTATTTTGGGTCGACTCGACCTCGCTCTCGTGCCCTTCCACCTTCGGCTGCAGTTCAGTGTCATTATTTTGGGTCGACTCGACCTCGCTCTCGTGCCCTTCCACCTTCGGCTGCAGTAGTTCAGTGTCATTATTTTGGGTCGACTCGACCTCGCTCTCGTGCCCTTCCACCTTCGGCTGCAGTAGTTCAGTGTCATTATTTTGGGTCGACTCGACCTCGCTCTCGTGCCCTTCCACCTTCGGCTGCAGTTCAGTGTCATTATTTTGGGTCGACTCGACCTCGCTCTCGTGCCCTTCCACCTTTGGCTGCTGCTCAATGTCATTATTTTGGGTCGACTCGACATCGTTTTCGTGCTCTTCCACCTTTGGCTGCTGCTCAATGTCATTATTTTGGGTCGACTCGACATGGTTTTCGTGCTCTTCCACCTTTGGCTGCTGCTCAATGTCATTATTTTGTGGTCGACTCGACATGGTTTTCGTGCTCTTCCGCCTTTGGCTGCTGCTCAATGTCATTATTTCGGGTCGACTCGACATGGTTTTCGTGCTCTTCCGCCTTTGGCTGCTGCTCAATGTCATTATTTTGGGTCGACTCTACATGGTTTTCGTGCTCTTCCGCCTTTGGCTGCTGCTCAATGTCATTATTTTGGGTCGACTCGACCTCGCTCTCGTGCCCTTCCGCCTTCGGCTGCAGTTCAGTGTCATTATTTTGGGTCGACTCGACATCGTTCTCGTGCTCTTCCGCCTTCGGCTGCAGTTCAATGTCATTATTTTGGGTCGACTCGACCTCGCTCTCGTGCCCTTCCACCTTCGGCTGCAGTTCAGTGTCATTATTTTGGGTCGACTCGACCTCGCTCTCGTGCCCTTCCGCCTTCGGCTGCTGTTCAATGTCATTATTTTGGGTCGACTCGACATCATTTTCGTACTCTTCCGCCTTCGGCTGCTGCTCAATGTCATTATTTTGGGTCGACTCGACATCGTTTTCGTGCTCTTCCGCCTTCGGCTGCTGCTCAATGTCATTATTTTGGGTCGACTCGACCTCGCTCTCGTGCCCTTCCACCTTCGGCTGCAGTTCAGTGTCATTATTTTGAGTCGACTCGACCTCGCTCTCGTGCCCTTCCACCTTTGGCTGCAGTTCAGTGTCATTATTTTGGGTCGACTCAACATCGTTTTTGTGCTCTTCCACCTTTGGCTGCTGCTCAATGTCATTATTTTGGGTCGACTCGACATCGTTTTCGTGCTCTTCCGCCTTTGGCTGCTTCTCAATGTCATTATTTTGGGTCGACTCGACATCGTTTTCGTGCCCTTCCGCCTTCGGCTGCTGCTCAGTGTCATTATTTTGGGTCGACTCGACCTCGCTCTCGTGCCCTTCCACCTTCGGCTGCAGTTCAGTGTCATTATTTTGGGTTGACTCGACATCGTTCTCGTGCTCTTCCACCTTCGGCTGCAGTTCAATGTCATTATTTTGGGTCGACTCGACCTCGCTCTCGTGCCCTTCCACCTTCGGCTGCAGTTCAGTGTCATTATTTTGGGTCGACTCGACCTCGCTCTCGTGCCCTTCCACCTTCGGCTGCAGTAGTTCAGTGTCATTATTTTGGGTCGACTCGACCTCGCTCTCGTGCCCTTCCACCTTCGGCTGCAGTTCAGTGTCATTATTTTGGGTCGACTCGACCTCGCTCTCGTGCCCTTCCACCTTTGGCTGCTGCTCAATGTCATTATTTTGGGTCGACTCGACATCGTTTTCGTGCTCTTCCACCTTTGGCTGCTGCTCAATGTCATTATTTTGGGTCGACTCGACATGGTTTTCGTGCTCTTCCACCTTTGGCTGCTGCTCAATGTCATTATTTTGTGGTCGACTCGACATGGTTTTCGTGCTCTTCCGCCTTTGGCTGCTGCTCAATGTCATTATTTCGGGTCGACTCGACATGGTTTTCGTGCTCTTCCACCTTTGGCTGCTGCTCAATGTCATTATTTTGGGTCGACTCGACATGGTTTTCGTGCTCTTCCGCCTTTGGCTGCTGCTCAATGTCATTATTTTGGGTCGACTCTACATGGTTTTCGTGCTCTTCCGCCTTTGGCTGCTGCTCAATGTCATTATTTTGGGTCGACTCGACCTCGCTCTCGTGCCCTTCCGCCTTCGGCTGCAGTTCAGTGTCATTATTTTGGGTCGACTCGACCTCGCTCTCGTGCCCTTCCGCCTTCGGCTGCAGTAGTTCAGTGTCATTATTTTGGGTCGACTCGACATGGTTTTCGTGCTCTTCCGCCTTTGGCTGCTGCTCAATGTCATTATTTTGGGTCGACTCGACATCGTTTTCGTGCTCTTCCGCCTTTGGCTGTTGCTCAATGTCATTATTTTGGGTCGACTCGACATCGTTTTCGTGCTCTTCCGCCTTTGGCTGCTGCTCAATGTCATTATTTTTTTGTCGACTCGACATGGTTTTCGTGCTCTTCCGCCTTTGGCTGCTGCTCAATGTCATTATTTTGGGTCGACTCGACCTCGCTCTCGTGCCCTTCCACCTTCGGCTGCAGTTCAGTGTCATAAGTTTGGGTTGACTCGACATCGTTCTCGTGCTCTTCCACCTTTGGCTGCAGTTCAATGTCATTATGTTTTGGTCGACTCGACATGGTTTTCGTGCTCTTCCACCTTTGGCTGCTGCTCAATGTCATTATTTTGGGTCGACTCGACATCGTTTTCGTGCCCTTCCGCCTTCGGCTGCTGCTCAGTGTCATTATTTTGGGTCGACTCGACCTCACTCTCGTGCCCTTCCACCTTCGGCTGCAGTTCAGTGTCATTATTTTGGGTTGACTCGACATCGTTCTCGTGCTCTTCCACCTTCGGCTGCAGTTCAATGTCATTATTTTGGGTCGACTCGACCTCGCTCTCGTGCCCTTCCACCTTCGGCTGCAGTTCAGTGTCATTATTTTGGGTCGACTCGACCTCGCTCTCGTGCCCTTCCACCTTCGGCTGCAGTAGTTCAGTGTCATTATTTTGGGTCGACTCGACCTCGCTCTCGTGCCCTTCCACCTTCGGCTGCAGTTCAGTGTCATTATTTTGGGTCGACTCGACCTCGCTCTCGTGCCCTTCCACCTTTGGCTGCTGCTCAATGTCATTATTTTGGGTCGACTCGACATCGTTTTCGTGCTCTTCCACCTTTGGCTGCTGCTCAATGTCATTATTTTGGGTCGACTCGACATGGTTTTCGTGCTCTTCCACCTTTGGCTGCTGCTCAATGTCATTATTTTGTGGTCGACTCGACATGGTTTTCGTGCTCTTCCGCCTTTGGCTGCTGCTCAATGTCATTATTTCGGGTCGACTCGACATGGTTTTCGTGCTCTTCCGCCTTTGGCTGCTGCTCAATGTCATTATTTTGGGTCGACTCGACCTCGCTCTCGTGCCCTTCCGCCTTCGGCTGCAGTTCAGTGTCATTATTTTGGGTCGACTCGACATCGTTCTCGTGCTCTTCCGCCTTCGGCTGCAGTTCAATGTCATTATTTTGGGTCGACTCGACCTCGCTCTCGTGCCCTTCCACCTTCGGCTGCAGTTCAGTGTCATTATTTTGGGTCGACTCGACCTCGCTCTCGTGCCCTTCCACCTTCGGCTGCAGTAGATCAGTGTCATTATTTTGGGTCGACTCGACCTCGCTCTCGTCCCCTTCCACCTTCGGCTGCAGTAGTTCAGTGTCATTATTTTGGGTCGACTCGACATGGTTTTCGTGCTCTTCCGCCTTTGGCTGCTGCTCAATGTCATTATTTTGGGTCGACTCGACATCGTTTTCGTGCTCTTCCGCCTTTGGCTGTTGCTCAATGTCATTATTTTGGGTCGACTCGACATCGTTTTCGTGCTCTTCCGCCTTTGGCTGCTGCTCAATGTCATTATTTTTTTGTCGACTCGACATGGTTTTCGTGCTCTTCCGCCTTTGGCTGCTGCTCAATGTCATTATTTTGGGTCGACTCGACCTCGCTCTCGTGCCCTTCCACCTTCGGCTGCTGCTCAATGTCATTATTTTGGGTCGACTCGACCTCGCTCTCGTGCCCTTCCGCCTTCGGCTGCAGTTCAGTGTCATTATTTTGGGTCGACTCGACATCGTTCTCGTGCTCTTCCGCCTTTGGCTGCAGTTCAATGTCATTATTTTGGGTCGACTCGACCTCGCTCTCGTGCCCTTCCACCTTCGGCTGCAGTTCAGTGTCATTATTTTGGGTCGACTCGACCTCGCTCTCGTGCCCTTCCACCTTCGGCTGCAGTAGTTCAGTGTCATTATTTTGGGTCGACTCGACCTCGCTCTCGTGCCCTTCCACCTTCGGCTGCAGTAGTTCAGTGTCATTATTTTGGGTCGACTCGACCTCGCTCTCGTGCCCTTCCACCTTCGGCTGCAGTAGTTCAGTGTCATTATTTTGGGTCGACTCGACCTCGCTCTCGTGCCCTTCCACCTTCGGCTGCAGTAGTTCAGTGTCATTATTTTGGGTCGACTCGACATGGTTTTCGTGCTCTTCCGCCTTTGGCTGCTGCTCAATGTCATTATTTTGGGTCGACTCGACATCGTTTTCGTGCTCTTCCGCCTTTGGCTGTTGCTCAATGTCATTATTTTGGGTCGACTCGACATCGTTTTCGTGCTCTTCCGCCTTTGGCTGCTGCTCAATGTCATTATTTTTGGGTCGACTCGACCTCGCTCTCGTGCCCTTCCACCTTCGGCTGCAGTTCAGTGTCATAAGTTTGGGTTGACTCGACATCGTTCTCGTGCTCTTCCACCTTTGGCTGCAGTTCAATGTCATTATTTTTTGGTCGACTCGACATGGTTTTCGTGCTCTTCCACCTTTGGCTGCTGCTCAATGTCATTATTTTGGGTCGACTCGACATGGTTTTCGTGCTCTTCCACCTTTTGCTGCTGCTCAATGTCATTATTTTGGGTCGACTCGACACGGTTTTCTTGCTCTTCCGCCTTTGGCTGCTGCTCAATGTCATTATTTTGGGTCGACTCGACACGGTTTTCGTGCTCTTCCGCCTTTGGCTGCTGCTCAATGTCATTATTTTGGGTCGACTCGACATGGTTTTCGTGCTCTTCCGCCTTTGGCTGCTGCTCAATGTCATTATTTTGGGTCGACTCGACATCGTTTTCGTGCTCTTCCGCCTTCGGCTGCTGCTCAATGTCATTATTTTGGGTCGACTCGACCTCGCTCTCGTGCCCTTCCACCTTCGGCTGCAGTTCAGTGTCATTATTTTGGGTCGACTCGACCTCGCTCTCGTGCCCTTCCGCCTTCGGCTGCTGTTCAATGTCATTATTTTGGGTCGACTCGACATCATTTTCGTGCTCTTCCGCCTTCGGCTGCTGCTCAATGTCATTATTTTGGGTCGACTCGACATCGTTTTCGTGCTCTTCCGCCTTCGGCTGCTGCTCAATGTCATTATTTTGGGTCGACTCGACCTCGCTCTCGTGCCCTTCCACCTTCGGCTGCAGTTCAGTGTCATTATTTTGAGTCGACTCGACCTCGCTCTCGTGCCCTTCCACCTTCGGCTGCAGTTCAGTGTCATTATTTTGGGTCGACTCGACCTCGCTCTCGTGCCCTTCCACCTTCGGCTGCAGTAGTTCAGTGTCATTATTTTGGGTCGACTCGACCTCGCTCTCGTGCCCTTCCACCTTCGGCTGCAGTTCAGTGTCATTATTTTGGGTCGACTCGACCTCGCTCTCGTGCCCTTCCACCTTTGGCTGCTGCTCAATGTCATTATTTTGGGTCGACTCGACATCGTTTTCGTGCTCTTCCACCTTTGGCTGCTGCTCAATGTCATTATTTTGGGTCGACTCGACATGGTTTTCGTGCTCTTCCACCTTTGGCTGCTGCTCAATGTCATTATTTTGTGGTCGACTCGACATGGTTTTCGTGCTCTTCCGCCTTTGGCTGCTGCTCAATGTCATTATTTCGGGTCGACTCGACATGGTTTTCGTGCTCTTCCGCCTTTGGCTGCTGCTCAATGTCATTATTTTGGGTCGACTCTACATGGTTTTCGTGCTCTTCCGCCTTTGGCTGCTGCTCAATGTCATTATTTTGGGTCGACTCGACCTCGCTCTCGTGCCCTTCCGCCTTCGGCTGCAGTTCAGTGTCATTATTTTGGGTCGACTCGACATCGTTCTCGTGCTCTTCCGCCTTTGGCTGCAGTTCAATGTCATTATTTTGGGTCGACTCGACCTCGCTCTCGTGCCCTTCCACCTTCGGCTGCAGTTCAGTGTCATTATTTTGGGTCGACTCGACCTCGCTCTCGTGCCCTTCCACCTTCGGCTGCAGTAGTTCAGTGTCATTATTTTGGGTCGACTCGACCTCGCTCTCGTGCCCTTCCACCTTCGGCTGCAGTAGTTCAGTGTCATTATTTTGGGTCGACTCGACCTCGCTCTCGTGCCCTTCCGCCTTTGGCTGCTGCTCAATGTCATTATTTTGGGTCGACTCGACATGGTTTTCGTGCTCTTCCGCCTTTGGCTGCTGCTCAATGTCATTATTTTGGGTCGACTCGACCTCGCTCTCGTGCCCTTCCACCTTCGGCTGCAGTTCAGTGTCATTATTTTGGGTCGACTCGACCTCGCTCTCGTGCCCTTCCACCTTTGGCTGCTGCTCAATGTCATTATTTTGGGTCGACTCGACATCGTTTTCGTGCTCTTCCACCTTTGGCTGCTGCTCAATGTCATTATTTTGGGTCGACTCGACATGGTTTTCGTGCTCTTCCACCTTTGGCTGCTGCTCAATGTCATTATTTTGTGGTCGACTCGACATGGTTTTCGTGCTCTTCCGCCTTTGGCTGCTGCTCAATGTCATTATTTCGGGTCGACTCGACATGGTTTTCGTGCTCTTCCGCCTTTGGCTGCTGCTCAATGTCATTATTTTGGGTCGACTCTACATGGTTTTCGTGCTCTTCCGCCTTTGGCTGCTGCTCAATGTCATTATTTTGGGTCGACTCGACCTCGCTCTCGTGCCCTTCCGCCTTCGGCTGCAGTTCAGTGTCATTATTTTGGGTCGACTCGACATCGTTCTCGTGCTCTTCCGCCTTCGGCTGCAGTTCAATGTCATTATTTTGGGTCGACTCGACCTCGCTCTCGTGCCCTTCCACCTTCGGCTGCAGTTCAGTGTCATTATTTTGGGTCGACTCGACCTCGCTCTCGTGCCCTTCCGCCTTCGGCTGCTGTTCAATGTCATTATTTTGGGTCGACTCGACATCATTTTCGTACTCTTCCGCCTTCGGCTGCTGCTCAATGTCATTATTTTGGGTCGACTCGACATCGTTTTCGTGCTCTTCCGCCTTCGGCTGCTGCTCAATGTCATTATTTTGGGTCGACTCGACCTCGCTCTCGTGCCCTTCCACCTTCGGCTGCAGTTCAGTGTCATTATTTTGAGTCGACTCGACCTCGCTCTCGTGCCCTTCCACCTTTGGCTGCAGTTCAGTGTCATTATTTTGGGTCGACTCAACATCGTTTTTGTGCTCTTCCACCTTTGGCTGCTGCTCAATGTCATTATTTTGGGTCGACTCGACATCGTTTTCGTGCTCTTCCGCCTTTGGCTGCTTCTCAATGTCATTATTTTGGGTCGACTCGACATCGTTTTCGTGCCCTTCCGCCTTCGGCTGCTGCTCAGTGTCATTATTTTGGGTCGACTCGACCTCGCTCTCGTGCCCTTCCACCTTCGGCTGCAGTTCAGTGTCATTATTTTGGGTTGACTCGACATCGTTCTCGTGCTCTTCCACCTTCGGCTGCAGTTCAATGTCATTATTTTGGGTCGACTCGACCTCGCTCTCGTGCCCTTCCACCTTCGGCTGCAGTTCAGTGTCATTATTTTGGGTCGACTCGACCTCGCTCTCGTGCCCTTCCACCTTCGGCTGCAGTAGTTCAGTGTCATTATTTTGGGTCGACTCGACCTCGCTCTCGTGCCCTTCCACCTTCGGCTGCAGTTCAGTGTCATTATTTTGGGTCGACTCGACCTCGCTCTCGTGCCCTTCCACCTTTGGCTGCTGCTCAATGTCATTATTTTGGGTCGACTCGACATCGTTTTCGTGCTCTTCCACCTTTGGCTGCTGCTCAATGTCATTATTTTGGGTCGACTCGACATGGTTTTCGTGCTCTTCCACCTTTGGCTGCTGCTCAATGTCATTATTTTGTGGTCGACTCGACATGGTTTTCGTGCTCTTCCGCCTTTGGCTGCTGCTCAATGTCATTATTTCGGGTCGACTCGACATGGTTTTCGTGCTCTTCCACCTTTGGCTGCTGCTCAATGTCATTATTTTGGGTCGACTCGACATGGTTTTCGTGCTCTTCCGCCTTTGGCTGCTGCTCAATGTCATTATTTTGGGTCGACTCTACATGGTTTTCGTGCTCTTCCGCCTTTGGCTGCTGCTCAATGTCATTATTTTGGGTCGACTCGACCTCGCTCTCGTGCCCTTCCGCCTTCGGCTGCAGTTCAGTGTCATTATTTTGGGTCGACTCGACCTCGCTCTCGTGCCCTTCCGCCTTCGGCTGCAGTAGTTCAGTGTCATTATTTTGGGTCGACTCGACATGGTTTTCGTGCTCTTCCGCCTTTGGCTGCTGCTCAATGTCATTATTTTGGGTCGACTCGACATCGTTTTCGTGCTCTTCCGCCTTTGGCTGTTGCTCAATGTCATTATTTTGGGTCGACTCGACATCGTTTTCGTGCTCTTCCGCCTTTGGCTGCTGCTCAATGTCATTATTTTTTTGTCGACTCGACATGGTTTTCGTGCTCTTCCGCCTTTGGCTGCTGCTCAATGTCATTATTTTGGGTCGACTCGACCTCGCTCTCGTGCCCTTCCACCTTCGGCTGCAGTTCAGTGTCATAAGTTTGGGTTGACTCGACATCGTTCTCGTGCTCTTCCACCTTTGGCTGCAGTTCAATGTCATTATGTTTTGGTCGACTCGACATGGTTTTCGTGCTCTTCCACCTTTGGCTGCTGCTCAATGTCATTATTTTGGGTCGACTCGACATCGTTTTCGTGCCCTTCCGCCTTCGGCTGCTGCTCAGTGTCATTATTTTGGGTCGACTCGACCTCACTCTCGTGCCCTTCCACCTTCGGCTGCAGTTCAGTGTCATTATTTTGGGTTGACTCGACATCGTTCTCGTGCTCTTCCACCTTCGGCTGCAGTTCAATGTCATTATTTTGGGTCGACTCGACCTCGCTCTCGTGCCCTTCCACCTTCGGCTGCAGTTCAGTGTCATTATTTTGGGTCGACTCGACCTCGCTCTCGTGCCCTTCCACCTTCGGCTGCAGTAGTTCAGTGTCATTATTTTGGGTCGACTCGACCTCGCTCTCGTGCCCTTCCACCTTCGGCTGCAGTTCAGTGTCATTATTTTGGGTCGACTCGACCTCGCTCTCGTGCCCTTCCACCTTTGGCTGCTGCTCAATGTCATTATTTTGGGTCGACTCGACATCGTTTTCGTGCTCTTCCACCTTTGGCTGCTGCTCAATGTCATTATTTTGGGTCGACTCGACATGGTTTTCGTGCTCTTCCACCTTTGGCTGCTGCTCAATGTCATTATTTTGTGGTCGACTCGACATGGTTTTCGTGCTCTTCCGCCTTTGGCTGCTGCTCAATGTCATTATTTCGGGTCGACTCGACATGGTTTTCGTGCTCTTCCGCCTTTGGCTGCTGCTCAATGTCATTATTTTGGGTCGACTCGACCTCGCTCTCGTGCCCTTCCGCCTTCGGCTGCAGTTCAGTGTCATTATTTTGGGTCGACTCGACATCGTTCTCGTGCTCTTCCGCCTTCGGCTGCAGTTCAATGTCATTATTTTGGGTCGACTCGACCTCGCTCTCGTGCCCTTCCACCTTCGGCTGCAGTTCAGTGTCATTATTTTGGGTCGACTCGACCTCGCTCTCGTGCCCTTCCACCTTCGGCTGCAGTAGATCAGTGTCATTATTTTGGGTCGACTCGACCTCGCTCTCGTCCCCTTCCACCTTCGGCTGCAGTAGTTCAGTGTCATTATTTTGGGTCGACTCGACATGGTTTTCGTGCTCTTCCGCCTTTGGCTGCTGCTCAATGTCATTATTTTGGGTCGACTCGACATCGTTTTCGTGCTCTTCCGCCTTTGGCTGTTGCTCAATGTCATTATTTTGGGTCGACTCGACATCGTTTTCGTGCTCTTCCGCCTTTGGCTGCTGCTCAATGTCATTATTTTTTTGTCGACTCGACATGGTTTTCGTGCTCTTCCGCCTTTGGCTGCTGCTCAATGTCATTATTTTGGGTCGACTCGACCTCGCTCTCGTGCCCTTCCACCTTCGGCTGCTGCTCAATGTCATTATTTTGGGTCGACTCGACCTCGCTCTCGTGCCCTTCCGCCTTCGGCTGCAGTTCAGTGTCATTATTTTGGGTCGACTCGACATCGTTCTCGTGCTCTTCCGCCTTTGGCTGCAGTTCAATGTCATTATTTTGGGTCGACTCGACCTCGCTCTCGTGCCCTTCCACCTTCGGCTGCAGTTCAGTGTCATTATTTTGGGTCGACTCGACCTCGCTCTCGTGCCCTTCCACCTTCGGCTGCAGTAGTTCAGTGTCATTATTTTGGGTCGACTCGACCTCGCTCTCGTGCCCTTCCACCTTCGGCTGCAGTAGTTCAGTGTCATTATTTTGGGTCGACTCGACCTCGCTCTCGTGCCCTTCCACCTTCGGCTGCAGTAGTTCAGTGTCATTATTTTGGGTCGACTCGACCTCGCTCTCGTGCCCTTCCACCTTCGGCTGCAGTAGTTCAGTGTCATTATTTTGGGTCGACTCGACATGGTTTTCGTGCTCTTCCGCCTTTGGCTGCTGCTCAATGTCATTATTTTGGGTCGACTCGACATCGTTTTCGTGCTCTTCCGCCTTTGGCTGTTGCTCAATGTCATTATTTTGGGTCGACTCGACATCGTTTTCGTGCTCTTCCGCCTTTGGCTGCTGCTCAATGTCATTATTTTTGGGTCGACTCGACCTCGCTCTCGTGCCCTTCCACCTTCGGCTGCAGTTCAGTGTCATAAGTTTGGGTTGACTCGACATCGTTCTCGTGCTCTTCCACCTTTGGCTGCAGTTCAATGTCATTATTTTTTGGTCGACTCGACATGGTTTTCGTGCTCTTCCACCTTTGGCTGCTGCTCAATGTCATTATTTTGGGTCGACTCGACATGGTTTTCGTGCTCTTCCACCTTTTGCTGCTGCTCAATGTCATTATTTTGGGTCGACTCGACACGGTTTTCTTGCTCTTCCGCCTTTGGCTGCTGCTCAATGTCATTATTTTGGGTCGACTCGACACGGTTTTCGTGCTCTTCCGCCTTTGGCTGCTGCTCAATGTCATTATTTTGGGTCGACTCGACATGGTTTTCGTGCTCTTCCGCCTTTGGCTGCTGCTCAATGTCATTATTTTGGGTCGACTCGACATCGTTTTCGTGCTCTTCCGCCTTCGGCTGCTGCTCAATGTCATTATTTTGGGTCGACTCGACCTCGCTCTCGTGCCCTTCCACCTTCGGCTGCAGTTCAGTGTCATTATTTTGGGTCGACTCGACCTCGCTCTCGTGCCCTTCCGCCTTCGGCTGCTGTTCAATGTCATTATTTTGGGTCGACTCGACATCATTTTCGTGCTCTTCCGCCTTCGGCTGCTGCTCAATGTCATTATTTTGGGTCGACTCGACATCGTTTTCGTGCTCTTCCGCCTTCGGCTGCTGCTCAATGTCATTATTTTGGGTCGACTCGACCTCGCTCTCGTGCCCTTCCACCTTCGGCTGCAGTTCAGTGTCATTATTTTGAGTCGACTCGACCTCGCTCTCGTGCCCTTCCACCTTCGGCTGCAGTTCAGTGTCATTATTTTGGGTCGACTCGACCTCGCTCTCGTGCCCTTCCACCTTCGGCTGCAGTAGTTCAGTGTCATTATTTTGGGTCGACTCGACCTCGCTCTCGTGCCCTTCCACCTTCGGCTGCAGTTCAGTGTCATTATTTTGGGTCGACTCGACCTCGCTCTCGTGCCCTTCCACCTTTGGCTGCTGCTCAATGTCATTATTTTGGGTCGACTCGACATCGTTTTCGTGCTCTTCCACCTTTGGCTGCTGCTCAATGTCATTATTTTGGGTCGACTCGACATGGTTTTCGTGCTCTTCCACCTTTGGCTGCTGCTCAATGTCATTATTTTGTGGTCGACTCGACATGGTTTTCGTGCTCTTCCGCCTTTGGCTGCTGCTCAATGTCATTATTTCGGGTCGACTCGACATGGTTTTCGTGCTCTTCCGCCTTTGGCTGCTGCTCAATGTCATTATTTTGGGTCGACTCTACATGGTTTTCGTGCTCTTCCGCCTTTGGCTGCTGCTCAATGTCATTATTTTGGGTCGACTCGACCTCGCTCTCGTGCCCTTCCGCCTTCGGCTGCAGTTCAGTGTCATTATTTTGGGTCGACTCGACATCGTTCTCGTGCTCTTCCGCCTTTGGCTGCAGTTCAATGTCATTATTTTGGGTCGACTCGACCTCGCTCTCGTGCCCTTCCACCTTCGGCTGCAGTTCAGTGTCATTATTTTGGGTCGACTCGACCTCGCTCTCGTGCCCTTCCACCTTCGGCTGCAGTAGTTCAGTGTCATTATTTTGGGTCGACTCGACCTCGCTCTCGTGCCCTTCCACCTTCGGCTGCAGTAGTTCAGTGTCATTATTTTGGGTCGACTCGACCTCGCTCTCGTGCCCTTCCGCCTTTGGCTGCTGCTCAATGTCATTATTTTGGGTCGACTCGACATGGTTTTCGTGCTCTTCCGCCTTTGGCTGCTGCTCAATGTCATTATTTTGGGTCGACTCGACATGGTTTTCGTGCTCTTCCGCCTTTGGCTGCTGCTCAATGTCATTATTTTGGGTCGACTCGACATCGTTTTCGTGCTCTTCCGCCTTTGGCTGTTGCTCAATGTCATTATTTTGGGTCGACTCTACATGGTTTTCGTGCTCTTCCGCCTTTGGCTGCTGCTCAATGTCATTATTTTGGGTCGACTCGACCTCGCTCTCGTGCCCTTCCGCCTTCGGCTGCAGTTCAGTGTCATTATTTTGGGTCGACTCGACATCGTTCTCGTGCTCTTCCGCCTTTGGCTGCAGTTCAATGTCATTATTTTGGGTCGACTCGACCTCGCTCTCGTGCCCTTCCACCTTCGGCTGCAGTTCAGTGTCATTATTTTGGGTCGACTCGACCTCGCTCTCGTGCCCTTCCACCTTCGGCTGCAGTAGTTCAGTGTCATTATTTTGGGTCGACTCGACCTCGCTCTCGTGCCCTTCCACCTTCGGCTGCAGTAGTTCAGTGTCATTATTTTGGGTCGACTCGACCTCGCTCTCGTGCCCTTCCGCCTTTGGCTGCTGCTCAATGTCATTATTTTGGGTCGACTCGACATGGTTTTCGTGCTCTTCCGCCTTTGGCTGCTGCTCAATGTCATTATTTTGGGTCGACTCGACATGGTTTTCGTGCTCTTCCGCCTTTGGCTGCTGCTCAATGTCATTATTTTGGGTCGACTCGACATCGTTTTCGTGCTCTTCCGCCTTTGGCTGTTGCTCAATGTCATTATTTTGGGTCGACTCGACATCGTTTTCGTGCTCTTCCGCCTTTGGCTGCTGCTCAATGTCATTATTTTTTTGTCGACTCGACATGGTTTTCGTGCTCTTCCGCCTTTGGCTGCTGCTCAATGTCATTATTTTGGGTGGACTCGACATGGTTTTCGTGCTCTTCCACCTTTTGCTGCTGCTCAATGTCATTATTTTGGGTGGACTCGACATGGTTTTCGTGCTCTTCCACCTTTGGCTGCTGCTCAATGTCATTATTTTGGGTCGACTCGACCTCGCTCTCGTGCCCTTCCACCTTCGGCTGCAGTTCAGTGTCATAAGTTTGGGTTGACTCGACATCGTTCTCGTGCTCTTCCACCTTTGGCTGCAGTTCAATGTCATTATTTTTTGGTCGACTCGACATGGTTTTCGTGCTCTTCCACCTTTGGCTGCTGCTCAATGTCATTATTTTGGGTCGACTCGACATCGTTTTCGTGCTCTTCCGCCTTTGGCTGCTTCTCAATGTCATTATTTTGGGTCGACTCGACATCGTTTTCGTGCCCTTCCGCCTTCGGCTGCTGCTCAGTGTCATTATTTTGGGTCGACTCGACCTCGCTCTCGTGCCCTTCCACCTTCGGCTGCAGTTCAGTGTCATTATTTTGGGTTGACTCGACATCGTTCTCGTGCTCTTCCACCTTCGGCTGCAGTTCAATGTCATTATTTTGGGTCGACTCGACCTCGCTCTCGTGCCCTTCCACCTTCGGCTGCAGTTCAGTGTCATTATTTTGGGTCGATTCGACCTCGCTCTCGTGCCCTTCCACCTTCGGCTGCAGTAGTTCAGTGTCATTATTTTGGGTCGACTCGACCTCGCTCTCGTGCCCTTCCACCTTCGGCTGCAGTTCAGTGTCATTATTTTGGGTCGACTCGACCTCGCTCTCGTGCCCTTCCACCTTTGGCTGCTGCTCAATGTCATTATTTTGGGTCGACTCGACATGGTTTTCGTGCTCTTCCACCTTTGGCTGCTGCTCAATGTCATTATTTTGGGTCGACTCGACATGGTTTTCGTGCTCTTCCACCTTTGGCTGCTGCTCAATGTCATTATTTTGTGGTCGACTCGACATGGTTTTCGTGCTCTTCCGCCTTTGGCTGCTGCTCAATGTCATTATTTCGGGTCGACTCGACATGGTTTTCGTGCTCTTCCGCCTTTGGCTGCTGCTCAATGTCATTATTTTGGGTCGACTCGACCTCGCTCTCGTGCCCTTCCGCCTTCGGCTGCAGTTCAGTGTCATTATTTTGGGTCGACTCGACATCGTTCTCGTGCTCTTCCGCCTTTGGCTGCAGTTCAATGTCATTATTTTGGGTCGACTCGACCTCGCTCTCGTGCCCTTCCACCTTCGGCTGCAGTTCAGTGTCATTATTTTGGGTCGACTCGACCTCGCTCTCGTGCCCTTCCACCTTCGGCTGCAGTAGTTCAGTGTCATTATTTTGGGTCGACTCGACATGGTTTTCGTGCTCTTCCGCCTTTGGCTGCTGCTCAATGTCATTATTTTGGGTCGACTCTACATGGTTTTCGTGCTCTTCCGCCTTTGGCTGCTGCTCAATGTCATTATTTTGGGTCGACTCGACCTCGCTCTCGTGCCCTTCCGCCTTCGGCTGCAGTTCAGTGTCATTATTTTGGGTCGACTCGACATCGTTCTCGTGCTCTTCCGCCTTCGGCTGCAGTTCAATGTCATTATTTTGGGTCGACTCGACCTCGCTCTCGTGCCCTTCCACCTTCGGCTGCAGTTCAGTGTCATTATTTTGGGTCGACTCGACCTCGCTCTCGTGCCCTTCCGCCTTCGGCTGCTGTTCAATGTCATTATTTTGGGTCGACTCGACATCATTTTCGTACTCTTCCGCCTTCGGCTGCTGCTCAATGTCATTATTTTGGGTCGACTCAACATCGTTTTCGTGCTCTTCCGCCTTCGGCTGCTGCTCAATGTCATTATTTTGGGTCGACTCGACCTCGCTCTCGTGCCCTTCCACCTTCGGCTGCAGTTCAGTGTCATTATTTTGAGTCGACTCGACCTCGCTCTCGTGCCCTTCCACCTTTGGCTGCAGTTCAGTGTCATTATTTTGGGTCGACTCAACATCGTTTTTGTGCTCTTCCACCTTTGGCTGCTGCTCAATGTCATTATTTTGGGTCGACTCGACATCGTTTTCGTGCTCTTCCGCCTTTGGCTGCTTCTCAATGTCATTATTTTGGGTCGACTCGACATCGTTTTCGTGCCCTTCCGCCTTCGGCTGCTGCTCAGTGTCATTATTTTGGGTCGACTCGACCTCGCTCTCGTGCCCTTCCACCTTCGGCTGCAGTTCAGTGTCATTATTTTGGGTTGACTCGACATCGTTCTCGTGCTCTTCCACCTTCGGCTGCAGTTCAATGTCATTATTTTGGGTCGACTCGACCTCGCTCTCGTGCCCTTCCACCTTCGGCTGCAGTTCAGTGTCATTATTTTGGGTCGACTCGACCTCGCTCTCGTGCCCTTCCACCTTCGGCTGCAGTAGTTCAGTGTCATTATTTTGGGTCGACTCGACCTCGCTCTCGTGCCCTTCCACCTTCGGCTGCAGTTCAGTGTCATTATTTTGGGTCGACTCGACCTCGCTCTCGTGCCCTTCCACCTTTGGCTGCTGCTCAATGTCATTATTTTGGGTCGACTCGACATCGTTTTCGTGCTCTTCCACCTTTGGCTGCTGCTCAATGTCATTATTTTGGGTCGACTCGACATGGTTTTCGTGCTCTTCCACCTTTGGCTGCTGCTCAATGTCATTATTTTGTGGTCGACTCGACATGGTTTTCGTGCTCTTCCGCCTTTGGCTGCTGCTCAATGTCATTATTTCGGGTCGACTCGACATGGTTTTCGTGCTCTTCCACCTTTGGCTGCTGCTCAATGTCATTATTTTGGGTCGACTCGACATGGTTTTCGTGCTCTTCCGCCTTTGGCTGCTGCTCAATGTCATTATTTTGGGTCGACTCTACATGGTTTTCGTGCTCTTCCGCCTTTGGCTGCTGCTCAATGTCATTATTTTGGGTCGACTCGACCTCGCTCTCGTGCCCTTCCGCCTTCGGCTGCAGTTCAGTGTCATTATTTTGGGTCGACTCGACCTCGCTCTCGTGCCCTTCCGCCTTCGGCTGCAGTAGTTCAGTGTCATTATTTTGGGTCGACTCGACATGGTTTTCGTGCTCTTCCGCCTTTGGCTGCTGCTCAATGTCATTATTTTGGGTCGACTCGACATCGTTTTCGTGCTCTTCCGCCTTTGGCTGTTGCTCAATGTCATTATTTTGGGTCGACTCGACATCGTTTTCGTGCTCTTCCGCCTTTGGCTGCTGCTCAATGTCATTATTTTTTTGTCGACTCGACATGGTTTTCGTGCTCTTCCGCCTTTGGCTGCTGCTCAATGTCATTATTTTGGGTCGACTCGACCTCGCTCTCGTGTCCCTTCCACCTTCGGCTGCAGTTCAGTGTCATAAGTTTGGGTTGACTCGACATCGTTCTCGTGCTCTTCCACCTTTGGCTGCAGTTCAATGTCATTATGTTTTGGTCGACTCGACATGGTTTTCGTGCTCTTCCACCTTTGGCTGCTGCTCAATGTCATTATTTTGGGTCGACTCGACATCGTTTTCGTGCTCTTCCGCCTTTGGCTGCTTCTCAATGTCATTATTTTGGGTCGACTCGACATCGTTTTCGTGCCCTTCCGCCTTCGGCTGCTGCTCAGTGTCATTATTTTGGGTCGACTCGACCTCACTCTCGTGCCCTTCCACCTTCGGCTGCAGTTCAGTGTCATTATTTTGGGTTGACTCGACATCGTTCTCGTGCTCTTCCACCTTCGGCTGCAGTTCAATGTCATTATTTTGGGTCGACTCGACCTCGCTCTCGTGCCCTTCCACCTTCGGCTGCAGTTCAGTGTCATTATTTTGGGTCGACTCGACCTCGCTCTTCGTGCCCTTCCACCTTCGGCTGCAGTAGTTCAGTGTCATTATTTTGGGTCGACTCGACCTCGCTCTCGTGCCCTTCCACCTTCGGCTGCAGTTCAGTGTCATTATTTTGGGTCGACTCGACCTCGCTCTCGTGCCCTTCCACCTTTGGCTGCTGCTCAATGTCATTATTTTGGGTCGACTCGACATCGTTTTCGTGCTCTTCCACCTTTGGCTGCTGCTCAATGTCATTATTTTGGGTCGACTCGACATGGTTTTCGTGCTCTTCCACCTTTGGCTGCTGCTCAATGTCATTATTTTGTGGTCGACTCGACATGGTTTTCGTGCTCTTCCGCCTTTGGCTGCTGCTCAATGTCATTATTTCGGGTCGACTCGACATGGTTTTCGTGCTCTTCCGCCTTTGGCTGCTGCTCAATGTCATTATTTTGGGTCGACTCGACCTCGCTCTCGTGCCCTTCCGCCTTCGGCTGCAGTTCAGTGTCATTATTTTGGGTCGACTCGACATCGTTCTCGTGCTCTTCCGCCTTTGGCTGCAGTTCAATGTCATTATTTTGGGTCGACTCGACCTCGCTCTCGTGCCCTTCCACCTTCGGCTGCAGTTCAGTGTCATTATTTTGGGTCGACTCGACCTCGCTCTCGTGCCCTTCCACCTTCGGCTGCAGTAGATCAGTGTCATTATTTTGGGTCGACTCGAC
>JAFEUB010001697.1:0-24436 GCA_024529925.1 Ophthalmolycus amberensis
TTTAAGAGCATAAAAATTTGAAAATGCCAGTAAAGTGCTGAAAGTTGCAGATATTCATGAAATGACATCAGACTGTGAAATCAACTATCCTGAGCCACTTTTCTGAAGAAAATCTTTGAAACTATGTGGATTTCACAAAATCCACTTTTGGCCTCCTCTCTGCCTGAAACGCACTTTAAGAGCATAAAAAATTGAAAATGCCAGTAAAGTGCTGAAAGTTGCAGATATTCATGAAAATGACATCAGACTGTGAAATCAACTATCCTGAGCCACTTTTCTGAAGAAATCTTTGAAACTATGTGGATTTCACAAAATCCACTTTTGGCCTCCTCTCTGCCTGAAACGCACTTTAAGAGCATAAAAATTTTGAAAATGCCAGTAAAGTGCTGAAAGTTGCAGATATTCATGAAAATGACATCAGACTGTGAAATCAACTATCCTGAGCCACTTTTCTGAAGAAAATCTTTGAAACTATGTGGATTTCACAAAATCCACTTTTGGCCTCCTCTCTGCCTGAAACGCACTTTAAGAGCATAAAAAATTGAAAATGCCAGTAAAGTGCTGAAAGTTGCAGATATTCATGAAAATGACATCAGACTGTGAAATCAACTATCCTGAGCCACTTTTCTGAAGAAAATCTTTGAAACTATGTGGATTTCACAAAATCCACTTTTGGCCTCCTCTCTGCCTGAAACGCACTTTAAGAGCATAAAAATTGAAAATGCCAGTAAAGTGCTGAAAGTTGCAGATATTCATGAAAATGACATCAGACTGTGAAATCAACTATCCTGAGCCACTTTTCTGAAGAAAATCTTTGAAACTATGTGGATTTCACAAAATCCACTTTGGCCTCCTCTCTGCCTGAAACGCACTTTAAGAGCATAAAAATTGAAAATGCCAGTAAAGTGCTGAAAGTTGCAGATATTCATGAAAATGACATCAGACTGTGAAATCAACTATCCTGAGCCACTTTTCTGAAGAAAATCTTTGAAACTATGTGGATTTCACAAAATCCACTTTTGGCCTCCTCTCTGCCTGAAACGCACTTTAAGAGCATAAAAAATTGAAAATGCCAGTAAAGTGCTGAAAGTTGCAGATATTCATGAAAATGACATCAGACTGTGAAATCAACTATCCTGAGCCACTTTTCTGAAGAAAATCTTTGAAACTATGTGGATTTCACAAAATCCACTTTTGGCCTCCTCTCTGCCTGAAACGCACTTTAAGAGCATAAAAATTTGAAAATGCCAGTAAAGTGCTGAAAGTTGCAGATATTCATGAAAATGACATCAGACTGTGAAATCAACTATCCTGAGCCACTTTTCTGAAGAAAATCTTTGAAACTATGTGGATTTCACAAAATCCACTTTTGGCCTCCTCTCTGCCTGAAACGCACTTTAAGAGCATAAAAATTTTGAAAATGCCAGTAAAGTGCTGAAAGTTGCAGATATTCATGAAAATGACATCAGACTGTGAAATCAACTATCCTGAGCCACTTTTCTGAAGAAAATCTTTGAAACTATGTGGATTTCACAAAATCCACTTTTGGCCTCCTCTCTGCCTGAAACGCACTTTAAGAGCATAAAAATTTGAAAATGCCAGTAAAGTGCTGAAAGTTGCAGATATTCATGAAAATGACATCAGACTGTGAAATCAACTATCCTGAGCCACTTTTCTGAAGAAAATCTTTGAAACTATGTGGATTTCACAAAATCCACTTTTGGCCTCCTCTCTGCCTGAAACGCACTTTAAGAGCATAAAAAATTGAAAATGCCAGTAAAGTGCTGAAAGTTGCAGATATTCATGAAAATGACATCAGACTGTGAAATCAACTATCCTGAGCCACTTTTCTGAAGAAAATCTTTGAAACTATGTGGATTTCACAAAATCCACTTTTGGCCTCCTCTCTGCCTGAAACGCACTTTAAGAGCATAAAAAATTGAAAATGCCAGTAAAGTGCTGAAAGTTGCAGATATTCATGAAAATGACATCAGACTGTGAAATCAACTATCCTGAGCCACTTTTCTGAAGAAAATCTTTGAAACTATGTGGATTTCACAAAATCCACTTTTGGCCTCCTCTCTGCCTGAAACGCACTTTAAGAGCATAAAAAATTGAAAATGCCAGTAAAGTGCTGAAAGTTGCAGATATTCATGAAAATGACATCAGACTGTGAAATCAACTATCCTGAGCCACTTTTCTGAAGAAAATCTTTGAAACTATGTGGATTTCACAAAATCCACTTTTGGCCTCCTCTCTGCCTGAAACGCACTTTAAGAGCATAAAAATTTGAAAATGCCAGTAAAGTGCTGAAAGTTGCAGATATTCATGAAAATGACATCAGACTGTGAAATCAACTATCCTGAGCCACTTTTCTGAAGAAAATCTTTGAAACTATGTGGATTTCACAAAATCCACTTTTGGCCTCCTCTCTGCCTGAAACGCACTTTAAGAGCATAAAAATTGAAAATGCCAGTAAAGTGCTGAAAGTTGCAGATATTCATGAAAATGACATCAGACTGTGAAATCAACTATCCTGAGCCACTTTTCTGAAGAAAATCTTTGAAACTATGTGGATTTCACAAAATCCACTTTTGGCCTCCTCTCTGCCTGAAACGCACTTTAAGAGCATAAAAAATTGAAAATGCCAGTAAAGTGCTGAAAGTTGCAGATATTCATGAAAATGACATCAGACTGTGAAATCAACTATCCTGAGCCACTTTTCTGAAGAAAATCTTTGAAACTATGTGGATTTCACAAAATCCACTTTTGGCCTCCTCTCTGCCTGAAACGCACTTTAAGAGCATAAAAAATTGAAAATGCCAGTAAAGTGCTGAAAGTTGCAGATATTCATGAAAATGACATCAGACTGTGAAATCAACTATCCTGAGCCACTTTTCTGAAGAAAATCTTTGAAACTATGTGGATTTCACAAAATCCACTTTTGGCCTCCTCTCTGCCTGAAACGCACTTTAAGAGCATAAAAATTGAAAATGCCAGTAAAGTGCTGAAAGTTGCAGATATTCATGAAAATGACATCAGACTGTGAAATCAACTATCCTGAGCCACTTTTCTGAAGAAAATCTTTGAAACTATGTGGATTTCACAAAATCCACTTTTGGCCTCCTCTCTGCCTGAAACGCACTTTAAGAGCATAAAAAATTGAAAATGCCAGTAAAGTGCTGAAAGTTGCAGATATTCATGAAAATGACATCAGACTGTGAAATCAACTATCCTGAGCCACTTTTCTGAAGAAAATCTTTGAAACTATGTGGATTTCACAAAATCCACTTTTGGCCTCCTCTCTGCCTGAAACGCACTTTAAGAGCATAAAAAATTGAAAATGCCAGTAAAGTGCTGAAAGTTGCAGATATTCATGAAAATGACATCAGACTGTGAAATCAACTATCCTGAGCCACTTTTCTGAAGAAAATCTTTGAAACTATGTGGATTTCACAAAATCCACTTTTGGCCTCCTCTCTGCCTGAAACGCACTTTAAGAGCATAAAAAATTGAAAATGCCAGTAAAGTGCTGAAAGTTGCAGATATTCATGAAAATGACATCAGACTGTGAAATCAACTATCCTGAGCCACTTTTCTGAAGAAAATCTTTGAAACTATGTGGATTTCACAAAATCCACTTTTGGCCTCCTCTCTGCCTGAAACGCACTTTAAGAGCATAAAAATTTGAAAATGCCAGTAAAGTGCTGAAAGTTGCAGATATTCATGAAAATGACATCAGACTGTGAAATCAACTATCCTGAGCCACTTTTCTGAAGAAAATCTTTGAAACTATGTGGATTTCACAAAATCCACTTTTGGCCTCCTCTCTGCCTGAAACGCACTTTAAGAGCATAAAAATTTGAAAATGCCAGTAAAGTGCTGAAAGTTGCAGATATTCATGAAAATGACATCAGACTGTGAAATCAACTATCCTGAGCCACTTTTCTGAAGAAAATCTTTGAAACTATGTGGATTTCACAAAATCCACTTTTGGCCTCCTCTCTGCCTGAAACGCACTTTAAGAGCATAAAAAATTGAAAATGCCAGTAAAGTGCTGAAAGTTGCAGATATTCATGAAAATGACATCAGACTGTGAAATCAACTATCCTGAGCCACTTTTCTGAAGAAAATCTTTGAAACTATGTGGATTTCACAAAATCCACTTTTGGCCTCCTCTCTGCCTGAAACGCACTTTAAGAGCATAAAAAATTGAAAATGCCAGTAAAGTGCTGAAAGTTGCAGATATTCATGAAAATGACATCAGACTGTGAAATCAACTATCCTGAGCCACTTTTCTGAAGAAAATCTTTGAAACTATGTGGATTTCACAAAATCCACTTTTGGCCTCCTCTCTGCCTGAAACGCACTTTAAGAGCATAAAAAATTGAAAATGCCAGTAAAGTGCTGAAAGTTGCAGATATTCATGAAAATGACATCAGACTGTGAAATCAACTATCCTGAGCCACTTTTCTGAAGAAAATCTTTGAAACTATGTGGATTTCACAAAATCCACTTTTGGCCTCCTCTCTGCCTGAAACGCACTTTAAGAGCATAAAAAATTGAAAATGCCAGTAAAGTGCTGAAAGTTGCAGATATTCATGAAAATGACATCAGACTGTGAAATCAACTATCCTGAGCCACTTTTCTGAAGAAAATCTTTGAAACTATGTGGATTTCACAAAATCCACTTTTGGCCTCCTCTCTGCCTGAAACGCACTTTAAGAGCATAAAAATTTGAAAATGCCAGTAAAGTGCTGAAAGTTGCAGATATTCATGAAAATGACATCAGACTGTGAAATCAACTATCCTGAGCCACTTTTCTGAAGAAAATCTTTGAAACTATGTGGATTTCACAAAATCCACTTTTGGCCTCCTCTCTGCCTGAAACGCACTTTAAGAGCATAAAAAATTGAAAATGCCAGTAAAGTGCTGAAAGTTGCAGATATTCATGAAAATGACATCAGACTGTGAAATCAACTATCCTGAGCCACTTTTCTGAAGAAAATCTTTGAAACTATGTGGATTTCACAAAATCCACTTTTGGCCTCCTCTCTGCCTGAAACGCACTTTAAGAGCATAAAAAATTGAAAATGCCAGTAAAGTGCTGAAAGTTGCAGATATTCATGAAAATGACATCAGACTGTGAAATCAACTATCCTGAGCCACTTTTCTGAAGAAAATCTTTGAAACTATGTGGATTTCACAAAATCCACTTTTGGCCTCCTCTCTGCCTGAAACGCACTTTAAGAGCATAAAAATTTTGAAAATGCCAGTAAAGTGCTGAAAGTTGCAGATATTCATGAAAATGACATCAGACTGTGAAATCAACTATCCTGAGCCACTTTTCTGAAGAAAATCTTTGAAACTATGTGGATTTCACAAAATCCACTTTTGGCCTCCTCTCTGCCTGAAACGCACTTTAAGAGCATAAAAAATTGAAAATGCCAGTAAAGTGCTGAAAGTTGCAGATATTCATGAAAATGACATCAGACTGTGAAATCAACTATCCTGAGCCACTTTTCTGAAGAAAATCTTTGAAACTATGTGGATTTCACAAAATCCACTTTTGGCCTCCTCTCTGCCTGAAACGCACTTTAAGAGCATAAAAATTTGAAAATGCCAGTAAAGTGCTGAAAGTTGCAGATATTCATGAAAATGACATCAGACTGTGAAATCAACTATCCTGAGCCACTTTTCTGAAGAAAATCTTTGAAACTATGTGGATTTCACAAAATCCACTTTTGGCCTCCTCTCTGCCTGAAACGCACTTTAAGAGCATAAAAATTGAAAATGCCAGTAAAGTGCTGAAAGTTGCAGATATTCATGAAAATGACATCAGACTGTGAAATCAACTATCCTGAGCCACTTTTCTGAAGAAAATCTTTGAAACTATGTGGATTTCACAAAATCCACTTTTGGCCTCCTCTCTGCCTGAAACGCACTTTAAGAGCATAAAAATTTTGAAAATGCCAGTAAAGTGCTGAAAGTTGCAGATATTCATGAAAATGACATCAGACTGTGAAATCAACTATCCTGAGCCACTTTTCTGAAGAAAATCTTTGAAACTATGTGGATTTCACAAAATCCACTTTTGGCCTCCTCTCTGCCTGAAACGCACTTTAAGAGCATAAAAATTTGAAAATGCCAGTAAAGTGCTGAAAGTTGCAGATATTCATGAAAATGACATCAGACTGTGAAATCAACTATCCTGAGCCACTTTTCTGAAGAAAATCTTTGAAACTATGTGGATTTCACAAAATCCACTTTTGGCCTCCTCTCTGCCTGAAACGCACTTTAAGAGCATAAAAATTTTGAAAATGCCAGTAAAGTGCTGAAAGTTGCAGATATTCATGAAAATGACATCAGACTGTGAAATCAACTATCCTGAGCCACTTTTCTGAAGAAAATCTTTGAAACTATGTGGATTTCACAAAATCCACTTTTGGCCTCCTCTCTGCCTGAAACGCACTTTAAGAGCATAAAAAATTGAAAATGCCAGTAAAGTGCTGAAAGTTGCAGATATTCATGAAAATGACATCAGACTGTGAAATCAACTATCCTGAGCCACTTTTCTGAAGAAAATCTTTGAAACTATGTGGATTTCACAAAATCCACTTTTGGCCTCCTCTCTGCCTGAAACGCACTTTAAGAGCATAAAAATTGAAAATGCCAGTAAAGTGCTGAAAGTTGCAGATATTCATGAAAATGACATCAGACTGTGAAATCAACTATCCTGAGCCACTTTTCTGAAGAAAATCTTTGAAACTATGTGGATTTCACAAAATCCACTTTTGGCCTCCTCTCTGCCTGAAACGCACTTTAAGAGCATAAAAATTGAAAATGCCAGTAAAGTGCTGAAAGTTGCAGATATTCATGAAAATGACATCAGACTGTGAAATCAACTATCCTGAGCCACTTTTCTGAAGAAAATCTTTGAAACTATGTGGATTTCACAAAATCCACTTTTGGCCTCCTCTCTGCCTGAAACGCACTTTAAGAGCATAAAAATTTTGAAAATGCCAGTAAAGTGCTGAAAGTTGCAGATATTCATGAAAATGACATCAGACTGTGAAATCAACTATCCTGAGCCACTTTTCTGAAGAAAATCTTTGAAACTATGTGGATTTCACAAAATCCACTTTTGGCCTCCTCTCTGCCTGAAACGCACTTTAAGAGCATAAAAATTTGAAAATGCCAGTAAAGTGCTGAAAGTTGCAGATATTCATGAAAATGACATCAGACTGTGAAATCAACTATCCTGAGCCACTTTTCTGAAGAAAATCTTTGAAACTATGTGGATTTCACAAAATCCACTTTTGGCCTCCTCTCTGCCTGAAACGCACTTTAAGAGCATAAAAAATTGAAAATGCCAGTAAAGTGCTGAAAGTTGCAGATATTCATGAAAATGACATCAGACTGTGAAATCAACTATCCTGAGCCACTTTTCTGAAGAAAATCTTTGAAACTATGTGGATTTCACAAAATCCACTTTTGGCCTCCTCTCTGCCTGAAACGCACTTTAAGAGCATAAAAAATTGAAAATGCCAGTAAAGTGCTGAAAGTTGCAGATATTCATGAAAATGACATCAGACTGTGAAATCAACTATCCTGAGCCACTTTTCTGAAGAAAATCTTTGAAACTATGTGGATTTCACAAAATCCACTTTTGGCCTCCTCTCTGCCTGAAACGCACTTTAAGAGCATAAAAAATTGAAAATGCCAGTAAAGTGCTGAAAGTTGCAGATATTCATGAAAATGACATCAGACTGTGAAATCAACTATCCTGAGCCACTTTTCTGAAGAAAATCTTTGAAACTATGTGGATTTCACAAAATCCACTTTTGGCCTCCTCTCTGCCTGAAACGCACTTTAAGAGCATAAAAATTGAAAATGCCAGTAAAGTGCTGAAAGTTGCAGATATTCATGAAAATGACATCAGACTGTGAAATCAACTATCCTGAGCCACTTTTCTGAAGAAAATCTTTGAAACTATGTGGATTTCACAAAATCCACTTTTGGCCTCCTCTCTGCCTGAAACGCACTTTAAGAGCATAAAAAATTGAAAATGCCAGTAAAGTGCTGAAAGTTGCAGATATTCATGAAAATGACATCAGACTGTGAAATCAACTATCCTGAGCCACTTTTCTGAAGAAAATCTTTGAAACTATGTGGATTTCACAAAATCCACTTTTGGCCTCCTCTCTGCCTGAAACGCACTTTAAGAGCATAAAAAATTGAAAATGCCAGTAAAGTGCTGAAAGTTGCAGATATTCATGAAAATGACATCAGACTGTGAAATCAACTATCCTGAGCCACTTTTCTGAAGAAAATCTTTGAAACTATGTGGATTTCACAAAATCCACTTTTGGCCTCCTCTCTGCCTGAAACGCACTTTAAGAGCATAAAAAATTGAAAATGCCAGTAAAGTGCTGAAAGTTGCAGATATTCATGAAAATGACATCAGACTGTGAAATCAACTATCCTGAGCCACTTTTCTGAAGAAAATCTTTGAAACTATGTGGATTTCACAAAATCCACTTTTGGCCTCCTCTCTGCCTGAAACGCACTTTAAGAGCATAAAAATTTGAAAATGCCAGTAAAGTGCTGAAAGTTGCAGATATTCATGAAAATGACATCAGACTGTGAAATCAACTATCCTGAGCCACTTTTCTGAAGAAAATCTTTGAAACTATGTGGATTTCACAAAATCCACTTTTGGCCTCCTCTCTGCCTGAAACGCACTTTAAGAGCATAAAAATTGAAAATGCCAGTAAAGTGCTGAAAGTTGCAGATATTCATGAAAATGACATCAGACTGTGAAATCAACTATCCTGAGCCACTTTTCTGAAGAAAATCTTTGAAACTATGTGGATTTCACAAAATCCACTTTTGGCCTCCTCTCTGCCTGAAACGCACTTTAAGAGCATAAAAAATTGAAAATGCCAGTAAAGTGCTGAAAGTTGCAGATATTCATGAAAATGACATCAGACTGTGAAATCAACTATCCTGAGCCACTTTTCTGAAGAAAATCTTTGAAACTATGTGGATTTCACAAAATCCACTTTTGGCCTCCTCTCTGCCTGAAACGCACTTTAAGAGCATAAAAAATTGAAAATGCCAGTAAAGTGCTGAAAGTTGCAGATATTCATGAAAATGACATCAGACTGTGAAATCAACTATCCTGAGCCACTTTTCTGAAGAAAATCTTTGAAACTATGTGGATTTCACAAAATCCACTTTTGGCCTCCTCTCTGCCTGAAACGCACTTTAAGAGCATAAAAAATTGAAAATGCCAGTAAAGTGCTGAAAGTTGCAGATATTCATGAAAATGACATCAGACTGTGAAATCAACTATCCTGAGCCACTTTTCTGAAGAAAATCTTTGAAACTATGTGGATTTCACAAAATCCACTTTTGGCCTCCTCTCTGCCTGAAACGCACTTTAAGAGCATAAAAAATTGAAAATGCCAGTAAAGTGCTGAAAGTTGCAGATATTCATGAAAATGACATCAGACTGTGAAATCAACTATCCTGAGCCACTTTTCTGAAGAAAATCTTTGAAACTATGTGGATTTCACAAAATCCACTTTTGGCCTCCTCTCTGCCTGAAACGCACTTTAAGAGCATAAAAATTTGAAAATGCCAGTAAAGTGCTGAAAGTTGCAGATATTCATGAAAATGACATCAGACTGTGAAATCAACTATCCTGAGCCACTTTTCTGAAGAAAATCTTTGAAACTATGTGGATTTCACAAAATCCACTTTTGGCCTCCTCTCTGCCTGAAACGCACTTTAAGAGCATAAAAATTTGAAAATGCCAGTAAAGTGCTGAAAGTTGCAGATATTCATGAAAATGACATCAGACTGTGAAATCAACTATCCTGAGCCACTTTTCTGAAGAAAATCTTTGAAACTATGTGGATTTCACAAAATCCACTTTTGGCCTCCTCTCTGCCTGAAACGCACTTTAAGAGCATAAAAAATTGAAAATGCCAGTAAAGTGCTGAAAGTTGCAGATATTCATGAAAATGACATCAGACTGTGAAATCAACTATCCTGAGCCACTTTTCTGAAGAAAATCTTTGAAACTATGTGGATTTCACAAAATCCACTTTTGGCCTCCTCTCTGCCTGAAACGCACTTTAAGAGCATAAAAAATTGAAAATGCCAGTAAAGTGCTGAAAGTTGCAGATATTCATGAAAATGACATCAGACTGTGAAATCAACTATCCTGAGCCACTTTTCTGAAGAAAATCTTTGAAACTATGTGGATTTCACAAAATCCACTTTTGGCCTCCTCTCTGCCTGAAACGCACTTTAAGAGCATAAAAAATTGAAAATGCCAGTAAAGTGCTGAAAGTTGCAGATATTCATGAAAATGACATCAGACTGTGAAATCAACTATCCTGAGCCACTTTTCTGAAGAAAATCTTTGAAACTATGTGGATTTCACAAAATCCACTTTTGGCCTCCTCTCTGCCTGAAACGCACTTTAAGAGCATAAAAATTGAAAATGCCAGTAAAGTGCTGAAAGTTGCAGATATTCATGAAAATGACATCAGACTGTGAAATCAACTATCCTGAGCCACTTTTCTGAAGAAAATCTTTGAAACTATGTGGATTTCACAAAATCCACTTTTGGCCTCCTCTCTGCCTGAAACGCACTTTAAGAGCATAAAAAATTGAAAATGCCAGTAAAGTGCTGAAAGTTGCAGATATTCATGAAAATGACATCAGACTGTGAAATCAACTATCCTGAGCCACTTTTCTGAAGAAAATCTTTGAAACTATGTGGATTTCACAAAATCCACTTTTGGCCTCCTCTCTGCCTGAAACGCACTTTAAGAGCATAAAAAATTGAAAATGCCAGTAAAGTGCTGAAAGTTGCAGATATTCATGAAAATGACATCAGACTGTGAAATCAACTATCCTGAGCCACTTTTCTGAAGAAAATCTTTGAAACTATGTGGATTTCACAAAATCCACTTTTGGCCTCCTCTCTGCCTGAAACGCACTTTAAGAGCATAAAAAATTGAAAATGCCAGTAAAGTGCTGAAAGTTGCAGATATTCATGAAAATGACATCAGACTGTGAAATCAACTATCCTGAGCCACTTTTCTGAAGAAAATCTTTGAAACTATGTGGATTTCACAAAATCCACTTTTGGCCTCCTCTCTGCCTGAAACGCACTTTAAGAGCATAAAAATTTGAAAATGCCAGTAAAGTGCTGAAAGTTGCAGATATTCATGAAAATGACATCAGACTGTGAAATCAACTATCCTGAGCCACTTTTCTGAAGAAAATCTTTGAAACTATGTGGATTTCACAAAATCCACTTTTGGCCTCCTCTCTGCCTGAAACGCACTTTAAGAGCATAAAAAATTGAAAATGCCAGTAAAGTGCTGAAAGTTGCAGATATTCATGAAAATGACATCAGACTGTGAAATCAACTATCCTGAGCCACTTTTCTGAAGAAAATCTTTGAAACTATGTGGATTTCACAAAATCCACTTTTGGCCTCCTCTCTGCCTGAAACGCACTTTAAGAGCATAAAAAATTGAAAATGCCAGTAAAGTGCTGAAAGTTGCAGATATTCATGAAAATGACATCAGACTGTGAAATCAACTATCCTGAGCCACTTTTCTGAAGAAAATCTTTGAAACTATGTGGATTTCACAAAATCCACTTTTGGCCTCCTCTCTGCCTGAAACGCACTTTAAGAGCATAAAAATTTTGAAAATGCCAGTAAAGTGCTGAAAGTTGCAGATATTCATGAAAATGACATCAGACTGTGAAATCAACTATCCTGAGCCACTTTTCTGAAGAAAATCTTTGAAACTATGTGGATTTCACAAAATCCACTTTTGGCCTCCTCTCTGCCTGAAACGCACTTTAAGAGCATAAAAATTTGAAAATGCCAGTAAAGTGCTGAAAGTTGCAGATATTCATGAAAATGACATCAGACTGTGAAATCAACTATCCTGAGCCACTTTTCTGAAGAAAATCTTTGAAACTATGTGGATTTCACAAAATCCACTTTTGGCCTCCTCTCTGCCTGAAACGCACTTTAAGAGCATAAAAAATTGAAAATGCCAGTAAAGTGCTGAAAGTTGCAGATATTCATGAAAATGACATCAGACTGTGAAATCAACTATCCTGAGCCACTTTTCTGAAGAAAATCTTTGAAACTATGTGGATTTCACAAAATCCACTTTTGGCCTCCTCTCTGCCTGAAACGCACTTTAAGAGCATAAAAAATTGAAAATGCCAGTAAAGTGCTGAAAGTTGCAGATATTCATGAAAATGACATCAGACTGTGAAATCAACTATCCTGAGCCACTTTTCTGAAGAAAATCTTTGAAACTATGTGGATTTCACAAAATCCACTTTTGGCCTCCTCTCTGCCTGAAACGCACTTTAAGAGCATAAAAAATTGAAAATGCCAGTAAAGTGCTGAAAGTTGCAGATATTCATGAAAATGACATCAGACTGTGAAATCAACTATCCTGAGCCACTTTTCTGAAGAAAATCTTTGAAACTATGTGGATTTCACAAAATCCACTTTTGGCCTCCTCTCTGCCTGAAACGCACTTTAAGAGCATAAAAAATTGAAAATGCCAGTAAAGTGCTGAAAGTTGCAGATATTCATGAAAATGACATCAGACTGTGAAATCAACTATCCTGAGCCACTTTTCTGAAGAAAATCTTTGAAACTATGTGGATTTCACAAAATCCACTTTTGGCCTCCTCTCTGCCTGAAACGCACTTTAAGAGCATAAAAATTGAAAATGCCAGTAAAGTGCTGAAAGTTGCAGATATTCATGAAAATGACATCAGACTGTGAAATCAACTATCCTGAGCCACTTTTCTGAAGAAAATCTTTGAAACTATGTGGATTTCACAAAATCCACTTTTGGCCTCCTCTCTGCCTGAAACGCACTTTAAGAGCATAAAAAATTGAAAATGCCAGTAAAGTGCTGAAAGTTGCAGATATTCATGAAAATGACATCAGACTGTGAAATCAACTATCCTGAGCCACTTTTCTGAAGAAAATCTTTGAAACTATGTGGATTTCACAAAATCCACTTTTGGCCTCCTCTCTGCCTGAAACGCACTTTAAGAGCATAAAAATTTTGAAAATGCCAGTAAAGTGCTGAAAGTTGCAGATATTCATGAAAATGACATCAGACTGTGAAATCAACTATCCTGAGCCACTTTTCTGAAGAAAATCTTTGAAACTATGTGGATTTCACAAAATCCACTTTTGGCCTCCTCTCTGCCTGAAACGCACTTTAAGAGCATAAAAAATTGAAAATGCCAGTAAAGTGCTGAAAGTTGCAGATATTCATGAAAATGACATCAGACTGTGAAATCAACTATCCTGAGCCACTTTTCTGAAGAAAATCTTTGAAACTATGTGGATTTCACAAAATCCACTTTTGGCCTCCTCTCTGCCTGAAACGCACTTTAAGAGCATAAAAAATTGAAAATGCCAGTAAAGTGCTGAAAGTTGCAGATATTCATGAAAATGACATCAGACTGTGAAATCAACTATCCTGAGCCACTTTTCTGAAGAAAATCTTTGAAACTATGTGGATTTCACAAAATCCACTTTTGGCCTCCTCTCTGCCTGAAACGCACTTTAAGAGCATAAAAATTTGAAAATGCCAGTAAAGTGCTGAAAGTTGCAGATATTCATGAAAATGACATCAGACTGTGAAATCAACTATCCTGAGCCACTTTTCTGAAGAAAATCTTTGAAACTATGTGGATTTCACAAAATCCACTTTTGGCCTCCTCTCTGCCTGAAACGCACTTTAAGAGCATAAAAATTTTGAAAATGCCAGTAAAGTGCTGAAAGTTGCAGATATTCATGAAAATGACATCAGACTGTGAAATCAACTATCCTGAGCCACTTTTCTGAAGAAAATCTTTGAAACTATGTGGATTTCACAAAATCCACTTTTGGCCTCCTCTCTGCCTGAAACGCACTTTAAGAGCATAAAAATTGAAAATGCCAGTAAAGTGCTGAAAGTTGCAGATATTCATGAAAATGACATCAGACTGTGAAATCAACTATCCTGAGCCACTTTTCTGAAGAAAATCTTTGAAACTATGTGGATTTCACAAAATCCACTTTTGGCCTCCTCTCTGCCTGAAACGCACTTTAAGAGCATAAAAAATTGAAAATGCCAGTAAAGTGCTGAAAGTTGCAGATATTCATGAAAATGACATCAGACTGTGAAATCAACTATCCTGAGCCACTTTTCTGAAGAAAATCTTTGAAACTATGTGGATTTCACAAAATCCACTTTTGGCCTCCTCTCTGCCTGAAACGCACTTTAAGAGCATAAAAAATTGAAAATGCCAGTAAAGTGCTGAAAGTTGCAGATATTCATGAAAATGACATCAGACTGTGAAATCAACTATCCTGAGCCACTTTTCTGAAGAAAATCTTTGAAACTATGTGGATTTCACAAAATCCACTTTTGGCCTCCTCTCTGCCTGAAACGCACTTTAAGAGCATAAAAATTTGAAAATGCCAGTAAAGTGCTGAAAGTTGCAGATATTCATGAAAATGACATCAGACTGTGAAATCAACTATCCTGAGCCACTTTTCTGAAGAAAATCTTTGAAACTATGTGGATTTCACAAAATCCACTTTTGGCCTCCTCTCTGCCTGAAACGCACTTTAAGAGCATAAAAAATTGAAAATGCCAGTAAAGTGCTGAAAGTTGCAGATATTCATGAAAATGACATCAGACTGTGAAATCAACTATCCTGAGCCACTTTTCTGAAGAAAATCTTTGAAACTATGTGGATTTCACAAAATCCACTTTTGGCCTCCTCTCTGCCTGAAACGCACTTTAAGAGCATAAAAAATTGAAAATGCCAGTAAAGTGCTGAAAGTTGCAGATATTCATGAAAATGACATCAGACTGTGAAATCAACTATCCTGAGCCACTTTTCTGAAGAAAATCTTTGAAACTATGTGGATTTCACAAAATCCACTTTTGGCCTCCTCTCTGCCTGAAACGCACTTTAAGAGCATAAAAATTTGAAAATGCCAGTAAAGTGCTGAAAGTTGCAGATATTCATGAAAATGACATCAGACTGTGAAATCAACTATCCTGAGCCACTTTTCTGAAGAAAATCTTTGAAACTATGTGGATTTCACAAAATCCACTTTTGGCCTCCTCTCTGCCTGAAACGCACTTTAAGAGCATAAAAAATTGAAAATGCCAGTAAAGTGCTGAAAGTTGCAGATATTCATGAAAATGACATCAGACTGTGAAATCAACTATCCTGAGCCACTTTTCTGAAGAAAATCTTTGAAACTATGTGGATTTCACAAAATCCACTTTTGGCCTCCTCTCTGCCTGAAACGCACTTTAAGAGCATAAAAATTTGAAAATGCCAGTAAAGTGCTGAAAGTTGCAGATATTCATGAAAATGACATCAGACTGTGAAATCAACTATCCTGAGCCACTTTTCTGAAGAAAATCTTTGAAACTATGTGGATTTCACAAAATCCACTTTTGGCCTCCTCTCTGCCTGAAACGCACTTTAAGATGCCAGTGCTGAAAGTTGCAGATATTCATGAAAATGACATCAGACTGTGAAATCAACTATCCTGAGCCACTTTTCTGAAGAAAATCTTTGAAACTATGTGGATTTCACAAAATCCACTTTTGGCCTCCTCTCTGCCTGAAACGCACTTTAAGAGCATAAAAATTGAAAATGCCAGTAAAGTGCTGAAAGTTGCAGATATTCATGAAAATGACATCAGACTGTGAAATCAACTATCCTGAGCCACTTTTCTGAAGAAAATCTTTGAAACTATGTGGATTTCACAAAATCCACTTTTGGCCTCCTCTCTGCCTGAAACGCACTTTAAGAGCATAAAAATTTGAAAATGCCAGTAAAGTGCTGAAAGTTGCAGATATTCATGAAAATGACATCAGACTGTGAAATCAACTATCCTGAGCCACTTTTCTGAAGAAAATCTTTGAAACTATGTGGATTTCACAAAATCCACTTTTGGCCTCCTCTCTGCCTGAAACGCACTTTAAGAGCATAAAAAATTGAAAATGCCAGTAAAGTGCTGAAAGTTGCAGATATTCATGAAAATGACATCAGACTGTGAAATCAACTATCCTGAGCCACTTTTCTGAAGAAAATCTTTGAAACTATGTGGATTTCACAAAATCCACTTTTGGCCTCCTCTCTGCCTGAAACGCACTTTAAGAGCATAAAAATTTTGAAAATGCCAGTAAAGTGCTGAAAGTTGCAGATATTCATGAAAATGACATCAGACTGTGAAATCAACTATCCTGAGCCACTTTTCTGAAGAAAATCTTTGAAACTATGTGGATTTCACAAAATCCACTTTTGGCCTCCTCTCTGCCTGAAACGCACTTTAAGAGCATAAAAATTTGAAAATGCCAGTAAAGTGCTGAAAGTTGCAGATATTCATGAAAATGACATCAGACTGTGAAATCAACTATCCTGAGCCACTTTTCTGAAGAAAATCTTTGAAACTATGTGGATTTCACAAAATCCACTTTTGGCCTCCTCTCTGCCTGAAACGCACTTTAAGAGCATAAAAAATTGAAAATGCCAGTAAAGTGCTGAAAGTTGCAGATATTCATGAAAATGACATCAGACTGTGAAATCAACTATCCTGAGCCACTTTTCTGAAGAAAATCTTTGAAACTATGTGGATTTCACAAAATCCACTTTTGGCCTCCTCTCTGCCTGAAACGCACTTTAAGAGCATAAAAATTGAAAATGCCAGTAAAGTGCTGAAAGTTGCAGATATTCATGAAAATGACATCAGACTGTGAAATCAACTATCCTGAGCCACTTTTCTGAAGAAAATCTTTGAAACTATGTGGATTTCACAAAATCCACTTTTGGCCTCCTCTCTGCCTGAAACGCACTTTAAGAGCATAAAAAATTGAAAATGCCAGTAAAGTGCTGAAAGTTGCAGATATTCATGAAAATGACATCAGACTGTGAAATCAACTATCCTGAGCCACTTTTCTGAAGAAAATCTTTGAAACTATGTGGATTTCACAAAATCCACTTTTGGCCTCCTCTCTGCCTGAAACGCACTTTAAGAGCATAAAAATTGAAAATGCCAGTAAAGTGCTGAAAGTTGCAGATATTCATGAAAATGACATCAGACTGTGAAATCAACTATCCTGAGCCACTTTTCTGAAGAAAATCTTTGAAACTATGTGGATTTCACAAAATCCACTTTTGGCCTCCTCTCTGCCTGAAACGCACTTTAAGAGCATAAAAAATTGAAAATGCCAGTAAAGTGCTGAAAGTTGCAGATATTCATGAAAATGACATCAGACTGTGAAATCAACTATCCTGAGCCACTTTTCTGAAGAAAATCTTTGAAACTATGTGGATTTCACAAAATCCACTTTTGGCCTCCTCTCTGCCTGAAACGCACTTTAAGAGCATAAAAAATTGAAAATGCCAGTAAAGTGCTGAAAGTTGCAGATATTCATGAAAATGACATCAGACTGTGAAATCAACTATCCTGAGCCACTTTTCTGAAGAAAATCTTTGAAACTATGTGGATTTCACAAAATCCACTTTTGGCCTCCTCTCTGCCTGAAACGCACTTTAAGAGCATAAAAATTTGAAAATGCCAGTAAAGTGCTGAAAGTTGCAGATATTCATGAAAATGACATCAGACTGTGAAATCAACTATCCTGAGCCACTTTTCTGAAGAAAATCTTTGAAACTATGTGGATTTCACAAAATCCACTTTTGGCCTCCTCTCTGCCTGAAACGCACTTTAAGAGCATAAAAATTTGAAAATGCCAGTAAAGTGCTGAAAGTTGCAGATATTCATGAAAATGACATCAGACTGTGAAATCAACTATCCTGAGCCACTTTTCTGAAGAAAATCTTTGAAACTATGTGGATTTCACAAAATCCACTTTTGGCCTCCTCTCTGCCTGAAACGCACTTTAAGAGCATAAAAAATTGAAAATGCCAGTAAAGTGCTGAAAGTTGCAGATATTCATGAAAATGACATCAGACTGTGAAATCAACTATCCTGAGCCACTTTTCTGAAGAAAATCTTTGAAACTATGTGGATTTCACAAAATCCACTTTTGGCCTCCTCTCTGCCTGAAACGCACTTTAAGAGCATAAAAAATTGAAAATGCCAGTAAAGTGCTGAAAGTTGCAGATATTCATGAAAATGACATCAGACTGTGAAATCAACTATCCTGAGCCACTTTTCTGAAGAAAATCTTTGAAACTATGTGGATTTCACAAAATCCACTTTTGGCCTCCTCTCTGCCTGAAACGCACTTTAAGAGCATAAAAAATTGAAAATGCCAGTAAAGTGCTGAAAGTTGCAGATATTCATGAAAATGACATCAGACTGTGAAATCAACTATCCTGAGCCACTTTTCTGAAGAAAATCTTTGAAACTATGTGGATTTCACAAAATCCACTTTTGGCCTCCTCTCTGCCTGAAACGCACTTTAAGAGCATAAAAATTTGAAAATGCCAGTAAAGTGCTGAAAGTTGCAGATATTCATGAAAATGACATCAGACTGTGAAATCAACTATCCTGAGCCACTTTTCTGAAGAAAATCTTTGAAACTATGTGGATTTCACAAAATCCACTTTTGGCCTCCTCTCTGCCTGAAACGCACTTTAAGAGCATAAAAATTTGAAAATGCCAGTAAAGTGCTGAAAGTTGCAGATATTCATGAAAATGACATCAGACTGTGAAATCAACTATCCTGAGCCACTTTTCTGAAGAAAATCTTTGAAACTATGTGGATTTCACAAAATCCACTTTTGGCCTCCTCTCTGCCTGAAACGCACTTTAAGAGCATAAAAAATTGAAAATGCCAGTAAAGTGCTGAAAGTTGCAGATATTCATGAAAATGACATCAGACTGTGAAATCAACTATCCTGAGCCACTTTTCTGAAGAAAATCTTTGAAACTATGTGGATTTCACAAAATCCACTTTTGGCCTCCTCTCTGCCTGAAACGCACTTTAAGAGCATAAAAATTTGAAAATGCCAGTAAAGTGCTGAAAGTTGCAGATATTCATGAAAATGACATCAGACTGTGAAATCAACTATCCTGAGCCACTTTTCTGAAGAAAATCTTTGAAACTATGTGGATTTCACAAAATCCACTTTTGGCCTCCTCTCTGCCTGAAACGCACTTTAAGAGCATAAAAATTGAAAATGCCAGTAAAGTGCTGAAAGTTGCAGATATTCATGAAAATGACATCAGACTGTGAAATCAACTATCCTGAGCCACTTTTCTGAAGAAAATCTTTGAAACTATGTGGATTTCACAAAATCCACTTTTGGCCTCCTCTCTGCCTGAAACGCACTTTAAGAGCATAAAAAATTGAAAATGCCAGTAAAGTGCTGAAAGTTGCAGATATTCATGAAAATGACATCAGACTGTGAAATCAACTATCCTGAGCCACTTTTCTGAAGAAAATCTTTGAAACTATGTGGATTTCACAAAATCCACTTTTGGCCTCCTCTCTGCCTGAAACGCACTTTAAGAGCATAAAAATTGAAAATGCCAGTAAAGTGCTGAAAGTTGCAGATATTCATGAAAATGACATCAGACTGTGAAATCAACTATCCTGAGCCACTTTTCTGAAGAAAATCTTTGAAACTATGTGGATTTCACAAAATCCACTTTTGGCCTCCTCTCTGCCTGAAACGCACTTTAAGAGCATAAAAAATTGAAAATGCCAGTAAAGTGCTGAAAGTTGCAGATATTCATGAAAATGACATCAGACTGTGAAATCAACTATCCTGAGCCACTTTTCTGAAGAAAATCTTTGAAACTATGTGGATTTCACAAAATCCACTTTTGGCCTCCTCTCTGCCTGAAACGCACTTTAAGAGCATAAAAATTTGAAAATGCCAGTAAAGTGCTGAAAGTTGCAGATATTCATGAAAATGACATCAGACTGTGAAATCAACTATCCTGAGCCACTTTTCTGAAGAAAATCTTTGAAACTATGTGGATTTCACAAAATCCACTTTTGGCCTCCTCTCTGCCTGAAACGCACTTTAAGAGCATAAAAAATTGAAAATGCCAGTAAAGTGCTGAAAGTTGCAGATATTCATGAAAATGACATCAGACTGTGAAATCAACTATCCTGAGCCACTTTTCTGAAGAAAATCTTTGAAACTATGTGGATTTCACAAAATCCACTTTTGGCCTCCTCTCTGCCTGAAACGCACTTTAAGAGCATAAAAATTGAAAATGCCAGTAAAGTGCTGAAAGTTGCAGATATTCATGAAAATGACATCAGACTGTGAAATCAACTATCCTGAGCCACTTTTCTGAAGAAAATCTTTGAAACTATGTGGATTTCACAAAATCCACTTTTGGCCTCCTCTCTGCCTGAAACGCACTTTAAGAGCATAAAAATTTGAAAATGCCAGTAAAGTGCTGAAAGTTGCAGATATTCATGAAAATGACATCAGACTGTGAAATCAACTATCCTGAGCCACTTTTCTGAAGAAAATCTTTGAAACTATGTGGATTTCACAAAATCCACTTTTGGCCTCCTCTCTGCCTGAAACGCACTTTAAGAGCATAAAAAATTGAAAATGCCAGTAAAGTGCTGAAAGTTGCAGATATTCATGAAAATGACATCAGACTGTGAAATCAACTATCCTGAGCCACTTTTCTGAAGAAAATCTTTGAAACTATGTGGATTTCACAAAATCCACTTTTGGCCTCCTCTCTGCCTGAAACGCACTTTAAGAGCATAAAAATTTGAAAATGCCAGTAAAGTGCTGAAAGTTGCAGATATTCATGAAAATGACATCAGACTGTGAAATCAACTATCCTGAGCCACTTTTCTGAAGAAAATCTTTGAAACTATGTGGATTTCACAAAATCCACTTTTGGCCTCCTCTCTGCCTGAAACGCACTTTAAGAGCATAAAAATTGAAAATGCCAGTAAAGTGCTGAAAGTTGCAGATATTCATGAAAATGACATCAGACTGTGAAATCAACTATCCTGAGCCACTTTTCTGAAGAAAATCTTTGAAACTATGTGGATTTCACAAAATCCACTTTTGGCCTCCTCTCTGCCTGAAACGCACTTTAAGAGCATAAAAAATTGAAAATGCCAGTAAAGTGCTGAAAGTTGCAGATATTCATGAAAATGACATCAGACTGTGAAATCAACTATCCTGAGCCACTTTTCTGAAGAAAATCTTTGAAACTATGTGGATTTCACAAAATCCACTTTTGGCCTCCTCTCTGCCTGAAACGCACTTTAAGAGCATAAAAAATTGAAAATGCCAGTAAAGTGCTGAAAGTTGCAGATATTCATGAAAATGACATCAGACTGTGAAATCAACTATCCTGAGCCACTTTTCTGAAGAAAATCTTTGAAACTATGTGGATTTCACAAAATCCACTTTTGGCCTCCTCTCTGCCTGAAACGCACTTTAAGAGCATAAAAAATTGAAAATGCCAGTAAAGTGCTGAAAGTTGCAGATATTCATGAAAATGACATCAGACTGTGAAATCAACTATCCTGAGCCACTTTTCTGAAGAAAATCTTTGAAACTATGTGGATTTCACAAAATCCACTTTTGGCCTCCTCTCTGCCTGAAACGCACTTTAAGAGCATAAAAAATTGAAAATGCCAGTAAAGTGCTGAAAGTTGCAGATATTCATGAAAATGACATCAGACTGTGAAATCAACTATCCTGAGCCACTTTTCTGAAGAAAATCTTTGAAACTATGTGGATTTCACAAAATCCACTTTTGGCCTCCTCTCTGCCTGAAACGCACTTTAAGAGCATAAAAAATTGAAAATGCCAGTAAAGTGCTGAAAGTTGCAGATATTCATGAAAATGACATCAGACTGTGAAATCAACTATCCTGAGCCACTTTTCTGAAGAAAATCTTTGAAACTATGTGGATTTCACAAAATCCACTTTTGGCCTCCTCTCTGCCTGAAACGCACTTTAAGAGCATAAAAAATTGAAAATGCCAGTAAAGTGCTGAAAGTTGCAGATATTCATGAAAATGACATCAGACTGTGAAATCAACTATCCTGAGCCACTTTTCTGAAGAAAATCTTTGAAACTATGTGGATTTCACAAAATCCACTTTTGGCCTCCTCTCTGCCTGAAACGCACTTTAAGAGCATAAAAATTGAAAATGCCAGTAAAGTGCTGAAAGTTGCAGATATTCATGAAAATGACATCAGACTGTGAAATCAACTATCCTGAGCCACTTTTCTGAAGAAAATCTTTGAAACTATGTGGATTTCACAAAATCCACTTTTGGCCTCCTCTCTGCCTGAAACGCACTTTAAGAGCATAAAAAATTGAAAATGCCAGTAAAGTGCTGAAAGTTGCAGATATTCATGAAAATGACATCAGACTGTGAAATCAACTATCCTGAGCCACTTTTCTGAAGAAAATCTTTGAAACTATGTGGATTTCACAAAATCCACTTTTGGCCTCCTCTCTGCCTGAAACGCACTTTAAGAGCATAAAAATTGAAAATGCCAGTAAAGTGCTGAAAGTTGCAGATATTCATGAAAATGACATCAGACTGTGAAATCAACTATCCTGAGCCACTTTTCTGAAGAAAATCTTTGAAACTATGTGGATTTCACAAAATCCACTTTTGGCCTCCTCTCTGCCTGAAACGCACTTTAAGAGCATAAAAATTTGAAAATGCCAGTAAAGTGCTGAAAGTTGCAGATATTCATGAAAATGACATCAGACTGTGAAATCAACTATCCTGAGCCACTTTTCTGAAGAAAATCTTTGAAACTATGTGGATTTCACAAAATCCACTTTTGGCCTCCTCTCTGCCTGAAACGCACTTTAAGAGCATAAAAATTTGAAAATGCCAGTAAAGTGCTGAAAGTTGCAGATATTCATGAAAATGACATCAGACTGTGAAATCAACTATCCTGAGCCACTTTTCTGAAGAAAATCTTTGAAACTATGTGGATTTCACAAAATCCACTTTTGGCCTCCTCTCTGCCTGAAACGCACTTTAAGAGCATAAAAATTTGAAAATGCCAGTAAAGTGCTGAAAGTTGCAGATATTCATGAAAATGACATCAGACTGTGAAATCAACTATCCTGAGCCACTTTTCTGAAGAAAATCTTTGAAACTATGTGGATTTCACAAAATCCACTTTTGGCCTCCTCTCTGCCTGAAACGCACTTTAAGAGCATAAAAAATTGAAAATGCCAGTAAAGTGCTGAAAGTTGCAGATATTCATGAAAATGACATCAGACTGTGAAATCAACTATCCTGAGCCACTTTTCTGAAGAAAATCTTTGAAACTATGTGGATTTCACAAAATCCACTTTTGGCCTCCTCTCTGCCTGAAACGCACTTTAAGAGCATAAAAATTTGAAAATGCCAGTAAAGTGCTGAAAGTTGCAGATATTCATGAAAATGACATCAGACTGTGAAATCAACTATCCTGAGCCACTTTTCTGAAGAAAATCTTTGAAACTATGTGGATTTCACAAAATCCACTTTTGGCCTCCTCTCTGCCTGAAACGCACTTTAAGAGCATAAAAAATTGAAAATGCCAGTAAAGTGCTGAAAGTTGCAGATATTCATGAAAATGACATCAGACTGTGAAATCAACTATCCTGAGCCACTTTTCTGAAGAAAATCTTTGAAACTATGTGGATTTCACAAAATCCACTTTTGGCCTCCTCTCTGCCTGAAACGCACTTTAAGAGCATAAAAAATTGAAAATGCCAGTAAAGTGCTGAAAGTTGCAGATATTCATGAAAATGACATCAGACTGTGAAATCAACTATCCTGAGCCACTTTTCTGAAGAAAATCTTTGAAACTATGTGGATTTCACAAAATCCACTTTTGGCCTCCTCTCTGCCTGAAACGCACTTTAAGAGCATAAAAATTTTGAAAATGCCAGTAAAGTGCTGAAAGTTGCAGATATTCATGAAAATGACATCAGACTGTGAAATCAACTATCCTGAGCCACTTTTCTGAAGAAAATCTTTGAAACTATGTGGATTTCACAAAATCCACTTTTGGCCTCCTCTCTGCCTGAAACGCACTTTAAGAGCATAAAAATTTGAAAATGCCAGTAAAGTGCTGAAAGTTGCAGATATTCATGAAAATGACATCAGACTGTGAAATCAACTATCCTGAGCCACTTTTCTGAAGAAAATCTTTGAAACTATGTGGATTTCACAAAATCCACTTTTGGCCTCCTCTCTGCCTGAAACGCACTTTAAGAGCATAAAAATTTGAAAATGCCAGTAAAGTGCTGAAAGTTGCAGATATTTCATGAAAATGACATCAGACTGTGAAAATCAACTATCCTGAGCCACTTTTCTGAAGAAAATCTTGAAACTATGTGGATTTCACAAAATCCA
>JAFEUB010001700.1:0-37433 GCA_024529925.1 Ophthalmolycus amberensis
GGCAGCAGTTGTTGTTGGGGCTGCAGTTGTTGTTGGGGCTGTAGTTGTTGTTGGGGCAGCTGTTGTTGTTGGGGCTGAAGTTGTTGTTGGGGCTGTTGTTGTTGTTGGGGCAGCAGTTGTTGTTGGGGCTGCAGTTGTTGTTGGGGCTGCAGTTGTTGTTGGGGCTGCAGTTGTTGGGGAAGCAGTTGTTGTTGGGGCTGCAGTTGTTGGGGCAGCAGTTGTTGTTGTTAAGGCTGCAGTTGTTGTTGGGGCTGTAGTTGTTGTTGGGGCAGCAGTTGTTGGGGCAGCAGTTGTTGTTGGAGCTGCAGTTGTTGTTGGAGCAGCAGTTGTTGTTGGGGCTGCAGTTGTTGTTGTTAGGGCTGCAGTTGTTGTTGGGGCAGCAGTTGTTGTTGGGGCTGCAGTTGTTGTTGGGGCTGCAGTTGTTGTTGGGGCTGCGGTTGTTGATGTTAGAGCAGCAGTTGTTGTTTGGGCTGCAGTTGTTGTTGGGGCTGTAGTTGTTGTTGGGGCAGCAGTTGTTGTTGGGGCTGGAGTTGTTGTTGGGGCTGCAGTTGTTGATGTTAGAGCAGCAGTTGTTGTTTGGGAAGCTGTTGTTGGGGTAGCAGTTGTTGTTGGGGCTGCAGTTGTTGTTGGGGCAGCAGTTGTTGTTGGGGCTGCAGTTGTTATTGGGGCAGCAGTTGTTGTTGGGGCTGTAGTTGTTGTTGGGGCAGCAGTTGTTGTTGGGGCTGCAGTTGTTGTTGGGGCTGCAGTTGTTGTTGGGGCAGCAGTTGTTGTTGGGGCAGCAGTTGTTGTTGGGGCTGCAGTTGTTGTTGGGGCAGCAGTTGTTGTTGGAGCTGCAGTTGTTGGGGCAGCAGTTGTTGTTGGGGCTGCAGTTGTTGTTGTTAGGGCTGCAGTTGTTGTTGGGGCTGCAGTTGTTGTTGGGGCTGTTGTTGTTGTTGGGGCAGCAGTTGTTGTTGGGGCTGCAGTTGTTGTTGGGGCTGCAGTTGTTGTTGGGGCAGCAGTTGTTGTTGGGGCTGCAGTTGTTGTTGGGGCTGCAGTTGTTGGGGAAGCAGTTGTTGTTGGGGCTGCAGTTGTTGGGGCAGCAGTTGTTGTTGTTAGGGCTGCAGTTGTTGTTGGGGCTGTAGTTGTTGTTGGGGCAGCAGTTGTTGGGGCAGCAGTTGTTGTTGGAGCTGCAGTTGTTGTTGGGGCAGCAGTTGTTGTTGGGGCTGCAGTTGTTGTTGTTAGGGCTGCAGTTGTTGTTGGGGCAGCAGTTGTTGTTGGGGCTGCAGTTGTTGTTGGGGCTGCAGTTGTTGTTGGGGCTGCGGTTGTTGATGTTAGAGCAGCAGTTGTTGTTTGGGCTGCAGTTGTTGTTGGGGCTGCAGTTGTTGTTGGGGCTGCAGTTGTTGGGGAAGCAGTTGTTGTTGGGGCTGCAGTTGTTGGGGCAGCAGTTGTTGTTGTTAGGGCTGCAGTTGTTGTTGGGGCTGTAGTTGTTGTTGGGGCTGCGGTTGTTGATGTTAGAGCAGCAGTTGTTGTTTGGGCTGCAGTTGTTGTTGGGGCTGTAGTTGTTGTTGGGGCAGCAGTTGTTGTTGGGGCTGCAGTTGTTGTTGGGGCAGCAGTTGTTGTTGGGGCTGCAGTTGTTGTTGGGGCTGCAGTTGTTGTTGGGGCTGTTGTTGTTGTTGGGGCAGCAGTTGTTGTTGGGGCTGCAGTTGTTGTTGGGGCTGCAGTTGTTGTTGGGGCTGCAGTTGTTGGGGAAGCAGTTGTTGTTGGGGCTGCAGTTGTTGGGGCATCAGTTGTTGTTGTTAGGGCTGCAGTTGTTGTTGGGGCTGTAGTTGTTGTTGGGGCAGCAGTTGTTGGGGCAGCAGTTGTTGTTGGAGCTGCAGTTGTTGTTGGGGCAGCAGTTGCTGTTGGGGCTGCAGTTGTTGTTGTTAGGGCTGCAGTTGTTGTTGGGGCAGCAGTTGTTGTTGGGGCTGCAGTTGTTGTTGGGGCTGCAGTTGTTGTTGGGGCTGCGGTTGTTGATGTTAGAGCAGCAGTTGTTGTTTGGGCTGCAGTTGTTGTTGGGGCTGTAGTTGTTGTTGGGGCAGCAGTTGTTGTTGGGGCTGGAGTTGTTGTTGGGGCTGCAGTTGTTGATGTTAGAGCAGCAGTTGTTGTTTGGGAAGCTGTTGTTGGGGTAGCAGTTGTTGTTGGGGCTGCAGTTGTTGTTGGGGCAGCAGTTGTTGTTGGGGCTGCAGTTGTTATTGGGGCAGCAGTTGTTGTTGGGGCTGTAGTTGTTGTTGGGGCAGCAGTTGTTGTTGGGGCTGCAGTTGTTGTTGGGGCTGCAGTTGTTGTTGGGGCAGCAGTTGTTGTTGGGGCAGCAGTTGTTGTTGGGGCTGCAGTTGTTGTTGGGGCAGCAGTTGTTGTTGGAGCTGCAGTTGTTGGGGCAGCAGTTGTTGTTGGGGCTGCAGTTGTTGTTGTTAGGGCTGCAGTTGTTGTTGGGGCTGCAGTTGTTGTTGGGGCTGTTGTTGTTGTTGGGGCAGCAGTTGTTGTTGGGGCTGCAGTTGTTGTTGGGGCTGCAGTTGTTGTTGGGGCAGCAGTTGTTGTTGGGGCTGCAGTTGTTGTTGGGGCTGCAGTTGTTGGGGAAGCAGTTGTTGTTGGGGCTGCAGTTGTTGGGGCAGCAGTTGTTGTTGTTAGGGCTGCAGTTGTTGTTGGGGCTGTAGTTGTTGTTGGGGCAGCAGTTGTTGGGGCAGCAGTTGTTGTTGGAGCTGCAGTTGTTGTTGGGGCAGCAGTTGTTGTTGGGGCTGCAGTTGTTGTTGTTAGGGCTGCAGTTGTTGTTGGGGCAGCAGTTGTTGTTGGGGCTGCAGTTGTTGTTGGGGCTGCAGTTGTTGTTGGGGCTGTTGTTGTTGTTGGGGCAGCAGTTGTTGTTGGGGCTGCAGTTGTTGTTGGGGCTGCAGTTGTTGTTGGGGCAGCAGTTGTTGTTGGGGCTGCAGTTGTTGTTGGGGCTGCAGTTGTTGGGGAAGCAGTTGTTGTTGGGGCTGCAGTTGTTGGGGCAGCAGTTGTTGTTGTTAGGGCTGCAGTTGTTGTTGGGGCTGTAGTTGTTGTTGGGGCAGCAGTTGTTGGGGCAGCAGTTGTTGTTGGAGCTGCAGTTGTTGTTGGGGCAGCAGTTGTTGTTGGGGCTGCAGTTGTTGTTGTTAGGGCTGCAGTTGTTGTTGGGGCAGCAGTTGTTGTTGGGGCTGCAGTTGTTGTTGGGGCTGCAGTTGTTGTTGGGGCTGCGGTTGTTGATGTTAGAGCAGCAGTTGTTGTTTGGGCTGCAGTTGTTGTTGGGGCTGCAGTTGTTGTTGGGGCTGCAGTTGTTGGGGAAGCAGTTGTTGTTGGGGCTGCAGTTGTTGGGGCAGCAGTTGTTGTTGTTAGGGCTGCAGTTGTTGTTGGGGCTGTAGTTGTTGTTGGGGCTGCGGTTGTTGATGTTAGAGCAGCAGTTGTTGTTTGGGCTGCAGTTGTTGTTGGGGCTGTAGTTGTTGTTGGGGCAGCAGTTGTTGTTGGGGCTGCAGTTGTTGTTGGGGCAGCAGTTGTTGTTGGGGCTGCAGTTGTTGTTGGGGCTGCAGTTGTTGTTGGGGCTGTTGTTGTTGTTGGGGCAGCAGTTGTTGTTGGGGCTGCAGTTGTTGTTGGGGCTGCAGTTGTTGTTGGGGCTGCAGTTGTTGGGGAAGCAGTTGTTGTTGGGGCTGCAGTTGTTGGGGCAGCAGTTGTTGTTGTTAGGGCTGCAGTTGTTGTTGGGGCTGTAGTTGTTGTTGGGGCAGCAGTTGTTGGGGCAGCAGTTGTTGTTGGAGCTGCAGTTGTTGTTGGGGCAGCAGTTGCTGTTGGGGCTGCAGTTGTTGTTGTTAGGGCTGCAGTTGTTGTTGGGGCAGCAGTTGTTGTTGGGGCTGCAGTTGTTGTTGGGGCTGCGGTTGTTGATGTTAGAGCAGCAGTTGTTGTTTGGGCTGCAGTTGTTGTTGGGGCTGTAGTTGTTGTTGGGGCAGCAGTTGTTGTTGGGGCTGGAGTTGTTGTTGGGGCTGCAGTTGTTGATGTTAGAGCAGCAGTTGTTGTTTGGGAAGCTGTTGTTGGGGTAGCAGTTGTTGTTGGGGCTGCAGTTGTTGTTGGGGCAGCAGTTGTTGTTGGGGCTGCAGTTGTTCTTGGGGCAGCAGTTGTTGTTGGGGCTGTAGTTGTTGTTGGGGCAGCAGTTGTTGTTGGGGCTGCAGTTGTTGTTGGGGCTGCAGTTGTTGTTGGGGCAGCAGTTGTTGTTGGGGCAGCAGTTGTTGTTGGGGCTGCAGTTGTTGTTGGGGCAGCAGTTGTTGTTGGAGCTGCAGTTGTTGGGGCAGCAGTTGTTGTTGGGGCTGCAGTTGTTGTTGTTAGGGCTGCAGTTGTTGTTGGGGCAGCAGTTGTTGTTGGGGCAGCTGTTGTTGTTGGGGCTGCAGTTGTTGATGGGGCTGGAGTTGTTGTTGGGGCTGCAGTTGTTGATGTTAGAGCAGCAGTTGTTGTTTGGGAAGCTGTTGTTGGGGTAGCAGTTGTTGTTGGGGCTGCAGTTGTTGTTGGGGCAGCAGTTGTTGTTGGGGCCGCAGTTGTTGTTGGGGCTGCAGTTGTTGTTGGGACTGCAGTAGTTGTTGGGGAAGCAGTTGTTGTTGGGGCTGCAGTTGTTGTTGGGGAAGCAGTTGTTGTTGGGGCTGCAGTTGTTGGGGCTGCAGTTGTTGTTGGGGCTGCAGTTGTTGGGGAAGCAGTTGTTGTTGGGGCTGCAGTTGTTGTTGGGGCAGCAGTTGTTGTTAGGGCTGCAGTTGTTGTTGAGGCTGTAGTTGTTGTTGGGGCAGCAGTTGTTGGGGCTGCAGTTGTTGTTGGAGCTGCAGTTGTTGTTGGGGCAGCAGTTGTTGTTGGGGCTGCAGTTGTTGTTGTTAGGGCTGCAGTTGTTGTTGGAGCAGCAGTTGTTGTTGGGGCTGCAGTTGTTGTTGGGGCTGCAGTTGTTGTTGGGGCTGCGGTTGTTGATGTTAGAGCAGCAGTTGTTGTTTGGGCTGCAGTTGTTGTTGGGGCTGTAGTTGTTGTTGGGGCAGCAGTTGTTGTTGGGGCTGCAGTTGTTGTTGGGGCAGCTGTTGTTGTTGGGGCTGCAGTTGTTGTTGGGGCTGGAGTTGTTGTTGGGGCTGCAGTTGTTGTTGGGGCTGCAGTTGTTGTTGTTAGGGCTGCAGTTGTTGTTGGGGCAGCAGTTGTTGTTGGGGCTGCAGTTGTTGTTGGGGCTGCAGTTGTTGTTGGGGCTGCGGTTGTTGATGTTAGAGCAGCAGTTGTTGTTTGGGCTGCAGTTGTTGTTGGGGCTGCAGTTGTTGTTGGGGCTGCAGTTGTTGGGGAAGCAGTTGTTGTTGGGGCTGCAGTTGTTGGGGCAGCAGTTGTTGTTGTTAGGGCTGCAGTTGTTGTTGGGGCTGTAGTTGTTGTTGGGGCTGCGGTTGTTGATGTTAGAGCAGCAGTTGTTGTTTGGGCTGCAGTTGTTGTTGGGGCTGTAGTTGTTGTTGGGGCAGCTGTTGTTGTTGGGGCTGAAGTTGTTGTTGGGGCTGTTGTTGTTGTTGGGGCAGCAGTTGTTGTTGGGGCTGCAGTTGTTGTTGGGGCTGCAGTTGTTGTTGGGGCTGCAGTTGTTGGGGAAGCAGTTGTTGTTGGGGCTGCAGTTGTTGGGGCAGCAGTTGTTGTTGTTAGGGCTGCAGTTGTTGTTGGGGCTGTAGTTGTTGTTGGGGCAGCAGTTGTTGGGGCAGCAGTTGTTGTTGGAGCTGCAGTTGTTGTTGGGGCAGCAGTTGTTGTTGGGGCTGCAGTTGTTGTTGTTGGGGCTGCAGTTGTTGTTGGAGCTGCAGTTGTTGTTGGGGCAGCAGTTGTTGTTGGGGCTGCAGTTGTTGTTGTTAGGGCTGCAGTTGTTGTTGGAGCAGCAGTTGTTGTTGGGGCTGCAGTTGTTGTTGGGGCTGCAGTTGTTGTTGGGGCTGCGGTTGTTGATGTTAGAGCAGCAGTTGTTGTTTGGGCTGCAGTTGTTGTTGGGGCTGTAGTTGTTGTTGGGGCAGCAGTTGTTGTTGGGGCTGCAGTTGTTGTTGGGGCAGCTGTTGTTGTTGGGGCTGCAGTTGTTGTTGGGGCTGGAGTTGTTGTTGGGGCTGCAGTTGTTGTTGGGGCTGCAGTTGTTGTTGTTAGGGCTGCAGTTGTTGTTGGGGCAGCAGTTGTTGTTGGGGCTGCAGTTGTTGTTGGGGCTGCAGTTGTTGTTGGGGCTGCGGTTGTTGATGTTAGAGCAGCAGTTGTTGTTTGGGCTGCAGTTGTTGTTGGGGCTGCAGTTGTTGTTGGGGCTGCAGTTGTTGGGGAAGCAGTTGTTGTTGGGGCTGCAGTTGTTGGGGCAGCAGTTGTTGTTGTTAGGGCTGCAGTTGTTGTTGGGGCTGTAGTTGTTGTTGGGGCTGCGGTTGTTGATGTTAGAGCAGCAGTTGTTGTTTGGGCTGCAGTTGTTGTTGGGGCTGTAGTTGTTGTTGGGGCAGCTGTTGTTGTTGGGGCTGAAGTTGTTGTTGGGGCTGTTGTTGTTGTTGGGGCAGCAGTTGTTGTTGGGGCTGCAGTTGTTGTTGGGGCTGCAGTTGTTGTTGGGGCTGCAGTTGTTGGGGAAGCAGTTGTTGTTGGGGCTGCAGTTGTTGGGGCAGCAGTTGTTGTTGTTAGGGCTGCAGTTGTTGTTGGGGCTGTAGTTGTTGTTGGGTCAGCAGTTGTTGGGGCAGCAGTTGTTGTTGGAGCTGCAGTTGTTGTTGGGGCAGCAGTTGTTGTTGGGGCTGCAGTTGTTGTTGTTAGGGCTGCAGTTGTTGTTGGGGCAGCAGTTGTTGTTGGGGCTGCAGTTGTTGTTGGGGCTGCAGTTGTTGTTGGGGCTGCGGTTGTTGATGTTAGAGCAGCAGTTGTTGTTTGGGCTGCAGTTGTTGTTGGGGCTGCAGTTGTTGGGGCAGCAGTTGTTGTTGTTAGGGCTGCAGTTGTTGTTGGGGCTGTAGTTGTTGTTGGGTCAGCAGTTGTTGGGGCAGCAGTTGTTGTTGGAGCTGCAGTTGTTGTTGGGGCAGCAGTTGTTGTTGGGGCTGCAGTTGTTGTTGTTAGGGCTGTTGTTGTTGTTGGGGCAGCAGTTGTTGTTGGGGCTGCAGTTGTTGTTGGGGCTGCAGTTGTTGTTGGGGCTGCAGTTGTTGGGGAAGCAGTTGTTGTTGGGGCTGCAGTTGTTGGGGCAGCAGTTGTTGTTGTTAGGGCTGCAGTTGTTGTTGGGGCTGTAGTTGTTGTTGGGGCAGCAGTTGTTGGGGCAGCAGTTGTTGTTGGAGCTGCAGTTGTTGTTGGGGCAGCAGTTGCTGTTGGGGCTGCAGTTGTTGTTGTTAGGGCTGCAGTTGTTGTTGGGGCAGCAGTTGTTGTTGGGGCTGCAGTTGTTGTTGGGGCTGCGGTTGTTGATGTTAGAGCAGCAGTTGTTGTTTGGGCTGCAGTTGTTGTTGGGGCTGTAGTTGTTGTTGGGGCAGCAGTTGTTGTTGGGGCTGGAGTTGTTGTTGGGGCTGCAGTTGTTGATGTTAGAGCAGCAGTTGTTGTTTGGGAAGCTGTTGTTGGGGTAGCAGTTGTTGTTGGGGCTGCAGTTGTTGTTGGGGCAGCAGTTGTTGTTGGGGCTGCAGTTGTTCTTGGGGCAGCAGTTGTTGTTGGGGCTGTAGTTGTTGTTGGGGCAGCAGTTGTTGTTGGGGCTGCAGTTGTTGTTGGGGCTGCAGTTGTTGTTGGGGCAGCAGTTGTTGTTGGGGCAGCAGTTGTTGTTGGGGCTGCAGTTGTTGTTGGGGCAGCAGTTGTTGTTGGAGCTGCAGTTGTTGGGGCAGCAGTTGTTGTTGGGGCTGCAGTTGTTGTTGTTAGGGCTGCAGTTGTTGTTGGGGCAGCAGTTGTTGTTGGGGCAGCTGTTGTTGTTGGGGCTGCAGTTGTTGTTGGGGCTGGAGTTGTTGTTGGGGCTGCAGTTGTTGATGTTAGAGCAGCAGTTGTTGTTTGGGAAGCTGTTGTTGGGGTAGCAGTTGTTGTTGGGGCTGCAGTTGTTGTTGGGGCAGCAGTTGTTGTTGGGGCCGCAGTTGTTGTTGGGGCTGCAGTTGTTGTTGGGACTGCAGTAGTTGTTGGGGAAGCAGTTGTTGTTGGGGCTGCAGTTGTTGTTGGGGAAGCAGTTGTTGTTGGGGCTGCAGTTGTTGGGGCTGCAGTTGTTGTTGGGGCTGCAGTTGTTGGGGAAGCAGTTGTTGTTGGGGCTGCAGTTGTTGTTGGGGCAGCAGTTGTTGTTAGGGCTGCAGTTGTTGTTGAGGCTGTAGTTGTTGTTGGGGCAGCAGTTGTTGGGGCTGCAGTTGTTGTTGGAGCTGCAGTTGTTGTTGGGGCAGCAGTTGTTGTTGGGGCTGCAGTTGTTGTTGTTAGGGCTGCAGTTGTTGTTGGAGCAGCAGTTGTTGTTGGGGCTGCAGTTGTTGTTGGGGCTGCAGTTGTTGTTGGGGCTGCGGTTGTTGATGTTAGAGCAGCAGTTGTTGTTTGGGCTGCAGTTGTTGTTGGGGCTGTAGTTGTTGTTGGGGCAGCAGTTGTTGTTGGGGCTGCAGTTGTTGTTGGGGCAGCTGTTGTTGTTGGGGCTGCAGTTGTTGTTGGGGCTGGAGTTGTTGTTGGGGCTGCAGTTGTTGTTGGGGCTGCAGTTGTTGTTGTTAGGGCTGCAGTTGTTGTTGGGGCAGCAGTTGTTGTTGGGGCTGCAGTTGTTGTTGGGGCTGCGGTTGTTGATGTTAGAGCAGCAGTTGTTGTTTGGGCTGCAGTTGTTGTTGGGGCTGCAGTTGTTGTTGGGGCTGCAGTTGTTGGGGAAGCAGTTGTTGTTGGGGCTGCAGTTGTTGGGGCAGCAGTTGTTGTTGTTAGGGCTGCAGTTGTTGTTGGGGCTGTAGTTGTTGTTGGGGCTGCGGTTGTTGATGTTAGAGCAGCAGTTGTTGTTTGGGCTGCAGTTGTTGTTGGGGCTGTAGTTGTTGTTGGGGCAGCTGTTGTTGTTGGGGCTGAAGTTGTTGTTGGGGCTGTTGTTGTTGTTGGGGCAGCAGTTGTTGTTGGGGCTGCAGTTGTTGTTGGGGCTGCAGTTGTTGTTGGGGCTGCAGTTGTTGGGGAAGCAGTTGTTGTTGGGGCTGCAGTTGTTGGGGCAGCAGTTGTTGTTGTTAGGGCTGCAGTTGTTGTTGGGGCTGTAGTTGTTGTTGGGGCAGCAGTTGTTGGGGCAGCAGTTGTTGTTGGAGCTGCAGTTGTTGTTGGGGCAGCAGTTGTTGTTGGGGCTGCAGTTGTTGTTGTTGGGGCTGCAGTTGTTGTTGGAGCTGCAGTTGTTGTTGGGGCAGCAGTTGTTGTTGGGGCTGCAGTTGTTGTTGTTAGGGCTGCAGTTGTTGTTGGAGCAGCAGTTGTTGTTGGGGCTGCAGTTGTTGTTGGGGCTGCAGTTGTTGTTGGGGCTGCGGTTGTTGATGTTAGAGCAGCAGTTGTTGTTTGGGCTGCAGTTGTTGTTGGGGCTGTAGTTGTTGTTGGGGCAGCAGTTGTTGTTGGGGCTGCAGTTGTTGTTGGGGCAGCTGTTGTTGTTGGGGCTGCAGTTGTTGTTGGGGCTGGAGTTGTTGTTGGGGCTGCAGTTGTTGTTGGGGCTGCAGTTGTTGTTGTTAGGGCTGCAGTTGTTGTTGGGGCAGCAGTTGTTGTTGGGGCTGCAGTTGTTGTTGGGGCTGCAGTTGTTGTTGGGGCTGCGGTTGTTGATGTTAGAGCAGCAGTTGTTGTTTGGGCTGCAGTTGTTGTTGGGGCTGCAGTTGTTGTTGGGGCTGCAGTTGTTGGGGAAGCAGTTGTTGTTGGGGCTGCAGTTGTTGGGGCAGCAGTTGTTGTTGTTAGGGCTGCAGTTGTTGTTGGGGCTGTAGTTGTTGTTGGGGCTGCGGTTGTTGATGTTAGAGCAGCAGTTGTTGTTTGGGCTGCAGTTGTTGTTGGGGCTGTAGTTGTTGTTGGGGCAGCTGTTGTTGTTGGGGCTGAAGTTGTTGTTGGGGCTGTTGTTGTTGTTGGGGCAGCAGTTGTTGTTGGGGCTGCAGTTGTTGTTGGGGCTGCAGTTGTTGTTGGGGCTGCAGTTGTTGGGGAAGCAGTTGTTGTTGGGGCTGCAGTTGTTGGGGCAGCAGTTGTTGTTGTTAGGGCTGCAGTTGTTGTTGGGGCTGTAGTTGTTGTTGGGTCAGCAGTTGTTGGGGCAGCAGTTGTTGTTGGAGCTGCAGTTGTTGTTGGGGCAGCAGTTGTTGTTGGGGCTGCAGTTGTTGTTGTTAGGGCTGCAGTTGTTGTTGGGGCAGCAGTTGTTGTTGGGGCTGCAGTTGTTGTTGGGGCTGCAGTTGTTGTTGGGGCTGCGGTTGTTGATGTTAGAGCAGCAGTTGTTGTTTGGGCTGCAGTTGTTGTTGGGGCTGTAGTTGTTGTTGGGGCAGCAGTTGTTGTTGGGGCTGGAGTTGTTGTTGGGGCTGCAGTTGTTGTTGGGGCTGTAGTTGTTGTTGGGGCTGCGGTTGTTGATGTTAGAGCAGCAGTTGTTGTTTGGGCTGCAGTTGTTGTTGGGGCTGTAGTTGTTGTTGGGGAAGCAGTTGTTGTTGGGGCTGCAGTTGTTGTTGGGGAAGCAGTTGTTGTTGGGGCTGCAGTTGTTGGGGCTGCAGTTGTTGTTGGGGCTGCAGTTGTTGGGGAAGCAGTTGTTGTTGGGGCTGCAGTTGTTGTTGGGGCAGCAGTTGTTGTTAGGGCTGCAGTTGTTGTTGAGGCTGTAGTTGTTGTTGGGGCAGCAGTTGTTGGGGCTGCAGTTGTTGTTGGAGCTGCAGTTGTTGTTGGGGCAGCAGTTGTTGTTGGGGCTGCAGTTGTTGTTGTTAGGGCTGCAGTTGTTGTTGGAGCAGCAGTTGTTGTTGGGGCTGCAGTTGTTGTTGGGGCTGCAGTTGTTGTTGGGGCTGCGGTTGTTGATGTTAGAGCAGCAGTTGTTGTTTGGGCTGCAGTTGTTGTTGGGGCTGTAGTTGTTGTTGGGGCAGCAGTTGTTGTTGGGGCTGCAGTTGTTGTTGGGGCAGCTGTTGTTGTTGGGGCTGCAGTTGTTGTTGGGGCTGGAGTTGTTGTTGGGGCTGCAGTTGTTGTTGGGGCTGCAGTTGTTGTTGTTAGGGCTGCAGTTGTTGTTGGGGCAGCAGTTGTTGTTGGGGCTGCAGTTGTTGTTGGGGCTGCGGTTGTTGATGTTAGAGCAGCAGTTGTTGTTTGGGCTGCAGTTGTTGTTGGGGCTGCAGTTGTTGTTGGGGCTGCAGTTGTTGGGGAAGCAGTTGTTGTTGGGGCTGCAGTTGTTGGGGCAGCAGTTGTTGTTGTTAGGGCTGCAGTTGTTGTTGGGGCTGTAGTTGTTGTTGGGGCTGCGGTTGTTGATGTTAGAGCAGCAGTTGTTGTTTGGGCTGCAGTTGTTGTTGGGGCTGTAGTTGTTGTTGGGGCAGCTGTTGTTGTTGGGGCTGAAGTTGTTGTTGGGGCTGTTGTTGTTGTTGGGGCAGCAGTTGTTGTTGGGGCTGCAGTTGTTGTTGGGGCTGCAGTTGTTGTTGGGGCTGCAGTTGTTGGGGAAGCAGTTGTTGTTGGGGCTGCAGTTGTTGGGGCAGCAGTTGTTGTTGTTAAGGCTGCAGTTGTTGTTGGGGCTGTAGTTGTTGTTGGGGCAGCAGTTGTTGGGGCAGCAGTTGTTGTTGGAGCTGCAGTTGTTGTTGGAGCAGCAGTTGTTGTTGGGGCTGCAGTTGTTGTTGTTAGGGCTGCAGTTGTTGTTGGGGCAGCAGTTGTTGTTGGGGCTGCAGTTGTTGTTGGGGCTGCAGTTGTTGTTGGGGCTGCGGTTGTTGATGTTAGAGCAGCAGTTGTTGTTTGGGCTGCAGTTGTTGTTGGGGCTGTAGTTGTTGTTGGGGCAGCAGTTGTTGTTGGGGCTGGAGTTGTTGTTGGGGCTGCAGTTGTTGATGTTAGAGCAGCAGTTGTTGTTTGGGAAGCTGTTGTTGGGGTAGCAGTTGTTGTTGGGGCTGCAGTTGTTGTTGGGGCAGCAGTTGTTGTTGGGGCTGCAGTTGTTATTGGGGCAGCAGTTGTTGTTGGGGCTGTAGTTGTTGTTGGGGCAGCAGTTGTTGTTGGGGCTGCAGTTGTTGTTGGGGCTGCAGTTGTTGTTGGGGCAGCAGTTGTTGTTGGGGCAGCAGTTGTTGTTGGGGCTGCAGTTGTTGTTGGGGCAGCAGTTGTTGTTGGAGCTGCAGTTGTTGGGGCAGCAGTTGTTGTTGGGGCTGCAGTTGTTGTTGTTAGGGCTGCAGTTGTTGTTGGGGCTGCAGTTGTTGTTGGGGCTGTTGTTGTTGTTGGGGCAGCAGTTGTTGTTGGGGCTGCAGTTGTTGTTGGGGCTGCAGTTGTTGTTGGGGCAGCAGTTGTTGTTGGGGCTGCAGTTGTTGTTGGGGCTGCAGTTGTTGGGGAAGCAGTTGTTGTTGGGGCTGCAGTTGTTGGGGCAGCAGTTGTTGTTGTTAGGGCTGCAGTTGTTGTTGGGGCTGTAGTTGTTGTTGGGGCAGCAGTTGTTGGGGCAGCAGTTGTTGTTGGAGCTGCAGTTGTTGTTGGGGCAGCAGTTGTTGTTGGGGCTGCAGTTGTTGTTGTTAGGGCTGCAGTTGTTGTTGGGGCAGCAGTTGTTGTTGGGGCTGCAGTTGTTGTTGGGGCTGCAGTTGTTGTTGGGGCTGCGGTTGTTGATGTTAGAGCAGCAGTTGTTGTTTGGGCTGCAGTTGTTGTTGGGGCTGCAGTTGTTGTTGGGGCTGCAGTTGTTGGGGAAGCAGTTGTTGTTGGGGCTGCAGTTGTTGGGGCAGCAGTTGTTGTTGTTAGGGCTGCAGTTGTTGTTGGGGCTGTAGTTGTTGTTGGGGCTGCGGTTGTTGATGTTAGAGCAGCAGTTGTTGTTTGGGCTGCAGTTGTTGTTGGGGCTGTAGTTGTTGTTGGGGCAGCAGTTGTTGTTGGGGCTGCAGTTGTTGTTGGGGCAGCAGTTGTTGTTGGGGCTGCAGTTGTTGTTGGGGCTGCAGTTGTTGTTGGGGCTGTTGTTGTTGTTGGGGCAGCAGTTGTTGTTGGGGCTGCAGTTGTTGTTGGGGCTGCAGTTGTTGTTGGGGCTGCAGTTGTTGGGGAAGCAGTTGTTGTTGGGGCTGCAGTTGTTGGGGCATCAGTTGTTGTTGTTAGGGCTGCAGTTGTTGTTGGGGCTGTAGTTGTTGTTGGGGCAGCAGTTGTTGGGGCAGCAGTTGTTGTTGGAGCTGCAGTTGTTGTTGGGGCAGCAGTTGCTGTTGGGGCTGCAGTTGTTGTTGTTAGGGCTGCAGTTGTTGTTGGGGCAGCAGTTGTTGTTGGGGCTGCAGTTGTTGTTGGGGCTGCAGTTGTTGTTGGGGCTGCGGTTGTTGATGTTAGAGCAGCAGTTGTTGTTTGGGCTGCAGTTGTTGTTGGGGCTGTAGTTGTTGTTGGGGCAGCAGTTGTTGTTGGGGCTGGAGTTGTTGTTGGGGCTGCAGTTGTTGATGTTAGAGCAGCAGTTGTTGTTTGGGAAGCTGTTGTTGGGGTAGCAGTTGTTGTTGGGGCTGCAGTTGTTGTTGGGGCAGCAGTTGTTGTTGGGGCTGCAGTTGTTATTGGGGCAGCAGTTGTTGTTGGGGCTGTAGTTGTTGTTGGGGCAGCAGTTGTTGTTGGGGCTGCAGTTGTTGTTGGGGCTGCAGTTGTTGTTGGGGCAGCAGTTGTTGTTGGGGCAGCAGTTGTTGTTGGGGCTGCAGTTGTTGTTGGGGCAGCAGTTGTTGTTGGAGCTGCAGTTGTTGGGGCAGCAGTTGTTGTTGGGGCTGCAGTTGTTGTTGTTAGGGCTGCAGTTGTTGTTGGGGCTGCAGTTGTTGTTGGGGCTGTTGTTGTTGTTGGGGCAGCAGTTGTTGTTGGGGCTGCAGTTGTTGTTGGGGCTGCAGTTGTTGTTGGGGCAGCAGTTGTTGTTGGGGCTGCAGTTGTTGTTGGGGCTGCAGTTGTTGGGGAAGCAGTTGTTGTTGGGGCTGCAGTTGTTGGGGCAGCAGTTGTTGTTGTTAGGGCTGCAGTTGTTGTTGGGGCTGTAGTTGTTGTTGGGGCAGCAGTTGTTGGGGCAGCAGTTGTTGTTGGAGCTGCAGTTGTTGTTGGGGCAGCAGTTGTTGTTGGGGCTGCAGTTGTTGTTGTTAGGGCTGCAGTTGTTGTTGGGGCAGCAGTTGTTGTTGGGGCTGAAGTTGTTGTTGGGGCTGCAGTTGTTGTTGGGGCTGTTGTTGTTGTTGGGGCAGCAGTTGTTGTTGGGGCTGCAGTTGTTGTTGGGGCTGCAGTTGTTGTTGGGGCAGCAGTTGTTGTTGGGGCTGCAGTTGTTGTTGGGGCTGCAGTTGTTGGGGAAGCAGTTGTTGTTGGGGCTGCAGTTGTTGGGGCAGCAGTTGTTGTTGTTAGGGCTGCAGTTGTTGTTGGGGCTGTAGTTGTTGTTGGGGCAGCAGTTGTTGGGGCAGCAGTTGTTGTTGGAGCTGCAGTTGTTGTTGGGGCAGCAGTTGTTGTTGGGGCTGCAGTTGTTGTTGTTAGGGCTGCAGTTGTTGTTGGGGCAGCAGTTGTTGTTGGGGCTGCAGTTGTTGTTGGGGCTGCAGTTGTTGTTGGGGCTGCGGTTGTTGATGTTAGAGCAGCAGTTGTTGTTTGGGCTGCAGTTGTTGTTGGGGCTGCAGTTGTTGTTGGGGCTGCAGTTGTTGGGGAAGCAGTTGTTGTTGGGGCTGCAGTTGTTGGGGCAGCAGTTGTTGTTGTTAGGGCTGCAGTTGTTGTTGGGGCTGTAGTTGTTGTTGGGGCTGCGGTTGTTGATGTTAGAGCAGCAGTTGTTGTTTGGGCTGCAGTTGTTGTTGGGGCTGTAGTTGTTGTTGGGGCAGCAGTTGTTGTTGGGGCTGCAGTTGTTGTTGGGGCAGCAGTTGTTGTTGGGGCTGCAGTTGTTGTTGGGGCTGCAGTTGTTGTTGGGGCTGTTGTTGTTGTTGGGGCAGCAGTTGTTGTTGGGGCTGCAGTTGTTGTTGGGGCTGCAGTTGTTGTTGGGGCTGCAGTTGTTGGGGAAGCAGTTGTTGTTGGGGCTGCAGTTGTTGGGGCAGCAGTTGTTGTTGTTAGGGCTGCAGTTGTTGTTGGGGCTGTAGTTGTTGTTGGGGCAGCAGTTGTTGGGGCAGCAGTTGTTGTTGGAGCTGCAGTTGTTGTTGGGGCAGCAGTTGCTGTTGGGGCTGCAGTTGTTGTTGTTAGGGCTGCAGTTGTTGTTGGGGCAGCAGTTGTTGTTGGGGCTGCAGTTGTTGTTGGGGCTGCGGTTGTTGATGTTAGAGCAGCAGTTGTTGTTTGGGCTGCAGTTGTTGTTGGGGCTGTAGTTGTTGTTGGGGCAGCAGTTGTTGTTGGGGCTGGAGTTGTTGTTGGGGCTGCAGTTGTTGATGTTAGAGCAGCAGTTGTTGTTTGGGAAGCTGTTGTTGGGGTAGCAGTTGTTGTTGGGGCTGCAGTTGTTGTTGGGGCAGCAGTTGTTGTTGGGGCTGCAGTTGTTCTTGGGGCAGCAGTTGTTGTTGGGGCTGTAGTTGTTGTTGGGGCAGCAGTTGTTGTTGGGGCTGCAGTTGTTGTTGGGGCTGCAGTTGTTGTTGGGGCAGCAGTTGTTGTTGGGGCAGCAGTTGTTGTTGGGGCTGCAGTTGTTGTTGGGGCAGCAGTTGTTGTTGGAGCTGCAGTTGTTGGGGCAGCAGTTGTTGTTGGGGCTGCAGTTGTTGTTGTTAGGGCTGCAGTTGTTGTTGGGGCAGCAGTTGTTGTTGGGGCAGCTGTTGTTGTTGGGGCTGCAGTTGTTGTTGGGGCTGGAGTTGTTGTTGGGGCTGCAGTTGTTGATGTTAGAGCAGCAGTTGTTGTTTGGGAAGCTGTTGTTGGGGTAGCAGTTGTTGTTGGGGCTGCAGTTGTTGTTGGGGCAGCAGTTGTTGTTGGGGCCGCAGTTGTTGTTGGGGCTGCAGTTGTTGTTGGGACTGCAGTAGTTGTTGGGGAAGCAGTTGTTGTTGGGGCTGCAGTTGTTGTTGGGGAAGCAGTTGTTGTTGGGGCTGCAGTTGTTGGGGCTGCAGTTGTTGTTGGGGCTGCAGTTGTTGGGGAAGCAGTTGTTGTTGGGGCTGCAGTTGTTGTTGGGGCAGCAGTTGTTGTTAGGGCTGCAGTTGTTGTTGAGGCTGTAGTTGTTGTTGGGGCAGCAGTTGTTGGGGCTGCAGTTGTTGTTGGAGCTGCAGTTGTTGTTGGGGCAGCAGTTGTTGTTGGGGCTGCAGTTGTTGTTGTTAGGGCTGCAGTTGTTGTTGGAGCAGCAGTTGTTGTTGGGGCTGCAGTTGTTGTTGGGGCTGCAGTTGTTGTTGGGGCTGCGGTTGTTGATGTTAGAGCAGCAGTTGTTGTTTGGGCTGCAGTTGTTGTTGGGGCTGTAGTTGTTGTTGGGGCAGCAGTTGTTGTTGGGGCTGCAGTTGTTGTTGGGGCAGCTGTTGTTGTTGGGGCTGCAGTTGTTGTTGGGGCTGGAGTTGTTGTTGGGGCTGCAGTTGTTGTTGGGGCTGCAGTTGTTGTTGTTAGGGCTGCAGTTGTTGTTGGGGCAGCAGTTGTTGTTGGGGCTGCAGTTGTTGTTGGGGCTGCAGTTGTTGTTGGGGCTGCGGTTGTTGATGTTAGAGCAGCAGTTGTTGTTTGGGCTGCAGTTGTTGTTGGGGCTGCAGTTGTTGTTGGGGCTGCAGTTGTTGGGGAAGCAGTTGTTGTTGGGGCTGCAGTTGTTGGGGCAGCAGTTGTTGTTGTTAGGGCTGCAGTTGTTGTTGGGGCTGTAGTTGTTGTTGGGGCTGCGGTTGTTGATGTTAGAGCAGCAGTTGTTGTTTGGGCTGCAGTTGTTGTTGGGGCTGTAGTTGTTGTTGGGGCAGCTGTTGTTGTTGGGGCTGAAGTTGTTGTTGGGGCTGTTGTTGTTGTTGGGGCAGCAGTTGTTGTTGGGGCTGCAGTTGTTGTTGGGGCTGCAGTTGTTGTTGGGGCTGCAGTTGTTGGGGAAGCAGTTGTTGTTGGGGCTGCAGTTGTTGGGGCAGCAGTTGTTGTTGTTAGGGCTGCAGTTGTTGTTGGGGCTGTAGTTGTTGTTGGGGCAGCAGTTGTTGGGGCAGCAGTTGTTGTTGGAGCTGCAGTTGTTGTTGGGGCAGCAGTTGTTGTTGGGGCTGCAGTTGTTGTTGTTGGGGCTGCAGTTGTTGTTGGAGCTGCAGTTGTTGTTGGGGCAGCAGTTGTTGTTGGGGCTGCAGTTGTTGTTGTTAGGGCTGCAGTTGTTGTTGGAGCAGCAGTTGTTGTTGGGGCTGCAGTTGTTGTTGGGGCTGCAGTTGTTGTTGGGGCTGCGGTTGTTGATGTTAGAGCAGCAGTTGTTGTTTGGGCTGCAGTTGTTGTTGGGGCTGTAGTTGTTGTTGGGGCAGCAGTTGTTGTTGGGGCTGCAGTTGTTGTTGGGGCAGCTGTTGTTGTTGGGGCTGCAGTTGTTGTTGGGGCTGGAGTTGTTGTTGGGGCTGCAGTTGTTGTTGGGGCTGCAGTTGTTGTTGTTAGGGCTGCAGTTGTTGTTGGGGCAGCAGTTGTTGTTGGGGCTGCAGTTGTTGTTGGGGCTGCAGTTGTTGTTGGGGCTGCGGTTGTTGATGTTAGAGCAGCAGTTGTTGTTTGGGCTGCAGTTGTTGTTGGGGCTGCAGTTGTTGTTGGGGCTGCAGTTGTTGGGGAAGCAGTTGTTGTTGGGGCTGCAGTTGTTGGGGCAGCAGTTGTTGTTGTTAGGGCTGCAGTTGTTGTTGGGGCTGTAGTTGTTGTTGGGGCTGCGGTTGTTGATGTTAGAGCAGCAGTTGTTGTTTGGGCTGCAGTTGTTGTTGGGGCTGTAGTTGTTGTTGGGGCAGCTGTTGTTGTTGGGGCTGAAGTTGTTGTTGGGGCTGTTGTTGTTGTTGGGGCAGCAGTTGTTGTTGGGGCTGCAGTTGTTGTTGGGGCTGCAGTTGTTGTTGGGGCTGCAGTTGTTGGGGAAGCAGTTGTTGTTGGGGCTGCAGTTGTTGGGGCAGCAGTTGTTGTTGTTAGGGCTGCAGTTGTTGTTGGGGCTGTAGTTGTTGTTGGGTCAGCAGTTGTTGGGGCAGCAGTTGTTGTTGGAGCTGCAGTTGTTGTTGGGGCAGCAGTTGTTGTTGGGGCTGCAGTTGTTGTTGTTAGGGCTGCAGTTGTTGTTGGGGCAGCAGTTGTTGTTGGGGCTGCAGTTGTTGTTGGGGCTGCAGTTGTTGTTGGGGCTGCGGTTGTTGATGTTAGAGCAGCAGTTGTTGTTTGGGCTGCAGTTGTTGTTGGGGCTGTAGTTGTTGTTGGGGCAGCAGTTGTTGTTGGGGCTGGAGTTGTTGTTGGGGCTGCAGTTGTTGATGTTAGAGCAGCAGTTGTTGTTTGGGAAGCTGTTGTTGGGGTAGCAGTTGTTGTTGGGGCTGCAGTTGTTGTTGGGGCAGCAGTTGTTGTTGGGGCTGCAGTTGTTATTGGGGCAGCAGTTGTTGTTGGGGCTGTAGTTGTTGTTGGGGCAGCAGTTGTTGTTGGGGCTGCAGTTGTTGTTGGGGCTGCAGTTGTTGTTGGGGCAGCAGTTGTTGTTGGGGCAGCAGTTGTTGTTGGGGCTGCAGTTGTTGTTGGGGCAGCAGTTGTTGTTGGAGCTGCAGTTGTTGGGGCAGCAGTTGTTGTTGGGGCTGCAGTTGTTGTTGTTAGGGCTGCAGTTGTTGTTGGGGCTGCAGTTGTTGTTGGGGCTGTTGTTGTTGTTGGGGCAGCAGTTGTTGTTGGGGCTGCAGTTGTTGTTGGGGCTGCAGTTGTTGTTGGGGCAGCAGTTGTTGTTGGGGCTGCAGTTGTTGTTGGGGCTGCAGTTGTTGGGGAAGCAGTTGTTGTTGGGGCTGCAGTTGTTGGGGCAGCAGTTGTTGTTGTTAGGGCTGCAGTTGTTGTTGGGGCTGTAGTTGTTGTTGGGGCAGCAGTTGTTGGGGCAGCAGTTGTTGTTGGAGCTGCAGTTGTTGTTGGGGCAGCAGTTGTTGTTGGGGCTGCAGTTGTTGTTGTTAGGGCTGCAGTTGTTGTTGGGGCAGCAGTTGTTGTTGGGGCTGCAGTTGTTGTTGGGGCTGCAGTTGTTGTTGGGGCTGCGGTTGTTGATGTTAGAGCAGCAGTTGTTGTTTGGGCTGCAGTTGTTGTTGGGGCTGCAGTTGTTGTTGGGGCTGCAGTTGTTGGGGAAGCAGTTGTTGTTGGGGCTGCAGTTGTTGGGGCAGCAGTTGTTGTTGTTAGGGCTGCAGTTGTTGTTGGGGCTGTAGTTGTTGTTGGGGCTGCGGTTGTTGATGTTAGAGCAGCAGTTGTTGTTTGGGCTGCAGTTGTTGTTGGGGCTGTAGTTGTTGTTGGGGCAGCAGTTGTTGTTGGGGCTGCAGTTGTTGTTGGGGCAGCAGTTGTTGTTGGGGCTGCAGTTGTTGTTGGGGCTGCAGTTGTTGTTGGGGCTGTTGTTGTTGTTGGGGCAGCAGTTGTTGTTGGGGCTGCAGTTGTTGTTGGGGCTGCAGTTGTTGTTGGGGCTGCAGTTGTTGGGGAAGCAGTTGTTGTTGGGGCTGCAGTTGTTGGGGCAGCAGTTGTTGTTGTTAGGGCTGCAGTTGTTGTTGGGGCTGTAGTTGTTGTTGGGGCAGCAGTTGTTGGGGCAGCAGTTGTTGTTGGAGCTGCAGTTGTTGTTGGGGCAGCAGTTGCTGTTGGGGCTGCAGTTGTTGTTGTTAGGGCTGCAGTTGTTGTTGGGGCAGCAGTTGTTGTTGGGGCTGCAGTTGTTGTTGGGGCTGCAGTTGTTGTTGGGGCTGCGGTTGTTGATGTTAGAGCAGCAGTTGTTGTTTGGGCTGCAGTTGTTGTTGGGGCTGTAGTTGTTGTTGGGGCAGCAGTTGTTGTTGGGGCTGGAGTTGTTGTTGGGGCTGCAGTTGTTGATGTTAGAGCAGCAGTTGTTGTTTGGGAAGCTGTTGTTGGGGTAGCAGTTGTTGTTGGGGCTGCAGTTGTTGTTGGGGCAGCAGTTGTTGTTGGGGCTGCAGTTGTTCTTGGGGCAGCAGTTGTTGTTGGGGCTGTAGTTGTTGTTGGGGCAGCAGTTGTTGTTGGGGCTGCAGTTGTTGTTGGGGCAGCAGTTGTTGTTGGGGCAGCAGTTGTTGTTGGGGCTGCAGTTGTTGTTGGGGCAGCAGTTGTTGTTGGAGCTGCAGTTGTTGGGGCAGCAGTTGTTGTTGGGGCTGCAGTTGTTGTTGTTAGGGCTGCAGTTGTTGTTGGGGCAGCAGTTGTTGTTGGGGCAGCTGTTGTTGTTGGGGCTGCAGTTGTTGTTGGGGCAGCAGTTGTTGTTGGGGCAGCTGTTGTTGTTGGGGCTGCAGTTGTTGATGGGGCTGGAGTTGTTGTTGGGGCTGCAGTTGTTGATGTTAGAGCAGCAGTTGTTGTTTGGGAAGCTGTTGTTGGGGTAGCAGTTGTTGTTGGGGCTGCAGTTGTTGTTGGGGCAGCAGTTGTTGTTGGGGCCGCAGTTGTTGTTGGGGCTGCAGTTGTTGTTGGGACTGCAGTAGTTGTTGGGGAAGCAGTTGTTGTTGGGGCTGCAGTTGTTGTTGGGGAAGCAGTTGTTGTTGGGGCTGCAGTTGTTGGGGCTGCAGTTGTTGTTGGGGCTGCAGTTGTTGGGGAAGCAGTTGTTGTTGGGGCTGCAGTTGTTGTTGGGGCAGCAGTTGTTGTTAGGGCTGCAGTTGTTGTTGAGGCTGTAGTTGTTGTTGGGGCAGCAGTTGTTGGGGCTGCAGTTGTTGTTGGGGCTGCAGTTGTTGTTGTTAGGGCTGCAGTTGTTGTTGGAGCAGCAGTTGTTGTTGGGGCTGCAGTTGTTGTTGGGGCTGTAGTTGTTGTTGGGGCTGCAGTTGTTGTTGGCGCTTCAGTTGTTGTTGGGGCTGCAGTTGTTGTTGGGGCTGCAGTTGTTGTCGGGGAAGCAGTTGTTGTTGGGGCTGCAGTTGTTGTTGGTGGAGCAGTTGTTGTTGGGGCTGCAGTTGTTGTTGGGGCTGTAGTTGTTGTTGGGGCTGCAGTTGTTGATGTTAGAGCAGCAGTTGTTGTTTGGGAAGCTGTTGTTGGGGTAGCAGTTGTTGGGGCTGCAGTTGTTGTTGTTAGAGCAGCAGTTGTTGTTGGGGCTGCAGTTGTTGTTGGGGCTGCAGTTGTTGTTGGGGCAGCAGTTGTTGTTGGGGCTGCAGTTGTTGTTGGGGATGCAGTTGTTGTTGGGGAAGCAGTTGTTGTTGGGGCTGCAGTTGTTGTTGGGGCAGCTGTTGTTGTTGGGGCTGCAGTTGTTGTTGGGGCTGCAGTTGTTGTTGGGGCTGCAGTTGTTGTTGGGGCTGCAGTTGTTGGGGAAGCAGTTGTTGTTGGGGCTGCAGTTGTTGGGGCAGCAGTTGTTGTTGTTAGGGCTGCAGTTGTTGTTGGGGCTGTAGTTGTTGTTGGGGCTGCGGTTGTTGATGTTAGAGCAGCAGTTGTTGTTTGGGCTGCAGTTGTTGTTGGGGCTGTAGTTGTTGTTGGGGCAGCAGTTGTTGTTGGGGCTGCAGTTGTTGTTGGGGCAGCAGTTGTTGTTGGGGCTGCAGTTGTTGTTGGGGCTGCAGTTGTTGTTGGGGCTGTTGTTGTTGTTGGGGCAGCAGTTGTTGTTGGGGCTGCAGTTGTTGTTGGGGCTGCAGTTGTTGTTGGGGCAGCAGTTGTTGTTGGGGCTGCAGTTGTTGTTGGGGCTGCAGTTGTTGGGGAAGCAGTTGTTGTTGGGGCTGCAGTTGTTGGGGCAGCAGTTGTTGTTGTTAGGGCTGCAGTTGTTGTTGGGGCTGTAGTTGTTGTTGGGGCAGCAGTTGTTGGGGCAGCAGTTGTTGTTGGAGCTGCAGTTGTTGTTGGGGCAGCAGTTGTTGTTGGGGCTGCAGTTGTTGTTGTTAGGGCTGCAGTTGTTGTTGGGGCAGCAGTTGTTGTTGGGGCTGCAGTTGTTGTTGGGGCTGCGGTTGTTGATGTTAGAGCAGCAGTTGTTGTTTGGGCTGCAGTTGTTGTTGGGGCTGCAGTTGTTGTTGGGGCTGCAGTTGTTGGGGAAGCAGTTGTTGTTGGGGCTGCAGTTGTTGGGGCAGCAGTTGTTGTTGTTAGGGCTGCAGTTGTTGTTGGGGCTGTAGTTGTTGTTGGGGCTGCGGTTGTTGATGTTAGAGCAGCAGTTGTTGTTTGGGCTGCAGTTGTTGTTGGGGCTGTAGTTGTTGTTGGGGCAGCTGTTGTTGTTGGGGCTGAAGTTGTTGTTGGGGCTGAAGTTGTTGTTGGGGCTGTTGTTGTTGTTGGGGCAGCAGTTGTTGTTGGGGCAGCAGTTGCTGTTGGGGCTGCAGTTGTTGTTGTTAGGGCTGCAGTTGTTGTTGGGGCAGCAGTTGTTGTTGGGGCTGCAGTTGTTGTTGGGGCTGCGGTTGTTGATGTTAGAGCAGCAGTTGTTGTTTGGGCTGCAGTTGTTGTTGGGGCTGTAGTTGTTGTTGGGGCAGCAGTTGTTGTTGGGGCTGGAGTTGTTGTTGGGGCTGCAGTTGTTGATGTTAGAGCAGCAGTTGTTGTTTGGGAAGCTGTTGTTGGGGTAGCAGTTGTTGTTGGGGCTGCAGTTGTTGTTGGGGCAGCAGTTGTTGTTGGGGCTGCAGTTGTTCTTGGGGCAGCAGTTGTTGTTGGGGCTGTAGTTGTTGTTGGGGCAGCAGTTGTTGTTGGGGCTGCAGTTGTTGTTGGGGCTGCAGTTGTTGTTGGGGCAGCAGTTGTTGTTGGGGCAGCAGTTGTTGTTGGGGCTGCAGTTGTTGTTGGGGCAGCAGTTGTTGTTGGAGCTGCAGTTGTTGGGGCAGCAGTTGTTGTTGGGGCTGCAGTTGTTGTTGTTAGGGCTGCAGTTGTTGTTGGGGCAGCAGTTGTTGTTGGGGCAGCTGTTGTTGTTGGGGCTGCAGTTGTTGTTGGGGCTGGAGTTGTTGTTGGGGCTGCAGTTGTTGATGTTAGAGCAGCAGTTGTTGTTTGGGAAGCTGTTGTTGGGGTAGCAGTTGTTGTTGGGGCTGCAGTTGTTGTTGGGGCAGCAGTTGTTGTTGGGGCCGCAGTTGTTGTTGGGGCTGCAGTTGTTGTTGGGACTGCAGTAGTTGTTGGGGAAGCAGTTGTTGTTGGGGCTGCAGTTGTTGTTGGGGAAGCAGTTGTTGTTGGGGCTGCAGTTGTTGGGGCTGCAGTTGTTGATGTTAGAGCAGCAGTTGTTGTTTGGGAAGCTGTTGTTGGGGTAGCAGTTGTTGTTGGGGCTGCAGTTGTTGTTGGGGCAGCAGTTGTTGTTGGGGCTGCAGTTGTTCTTGGGGCAGCAGTTGTTGTTGGGGCTGTAGTTGTTGTTGGGGCAGCAGTTGTTGTTGGGGCTGCAGTTGTTGTTGGGGCTGCAGTTGTTGTTGGGGCAGCAGTTGTTGTTGGGGCAGCAGTTGTTGTTGGGGCTGCAGTTGTTGTTGGGGCAGCAGTTGTTGTTGGAGCTGCAGTTGTTGGGGCAGCAGTTGTTGTTGGGGCTGCAGTTGTTGTTGTTAGGGCTGCAGTTGTTGTTGGGGCAGCAGTTGTTGTTGGGGCAGCTGTTGTTGTTGGGGCTGCAGTTGTTGTTGGGGCTGGAGTTGTTGTTGGGGCTGCAGTTGTTGATGTTAGAGCAGCAGTTGTTGTTTGGGAAGCTGTTGTTGGGGTAGCAGTTGTTGTTGGGGCTGCAGTTGTTGTTGGGGCAGCAGTTGTTGTTGGGGCCGCAGTTGTTGTTGGGGCTGCAGTTGTTGTTGGGACTGCAGTAGTTGTTGGGGAAGCAGTTGTTGTTGGGGCTGCAGTTGTTGTTGGGGAAGCAGTTGTTGTTGGGGCTGCAGTTGTTGGGGCTGCAGTTGTTGTTGGGGCTGCAGTTGTTGGGGAAGCAGTTGTTGTTGGGGCTGCAGTTGTTGTTGGGGCAGCAGTTGTTGTTAGGGCTGCAGTTGTTGTTGAGGCTGTAGTTGTTGTTGGGGCAGCAGTTGTTGGGGCTGCAGTTGTTGTTGGAGCTGCAGTTGTTGTTGGGGCAGCAGTTGTTGTTGGGGCTGCAGTTGTTGTTGTTAGGGCTGCAGTTGTTGTTGGAGCAGCAGTTGTTGTTGGGGCTGCAGTTGTTGTTGGGGCTGCAGTTGTTGTTGGGGCTGCGGTTGTTGATGTTAGAGCAGCAGTTGTTGTTTGGGCTGCAGTTGTTGTTGGGGCTGTAGTTGTTGTTGGGGCAGCAGTTGTTGTTGGGGCTGCAGTTGTTGTTGGGGCAGCTGTTGTTGTTGGGGCTGCAGTTGTTGTTGGGGCTGGAGTTGTTGTTGGGGCTGCAGTTGTTGTTGGGGCTGCAGTTGTTGTTGTTAGGGCTGCAGTTGTTGTTGGGGCAGCAGTTGTTGTTGGGGCTGCAGTTGTTGTTGGGGCTGCAGTTGTTGTTGGGGCTGCGGTTGTTGATGTTAGAGCAGCAGTTGTTGTTTGGGCTGCAGTTGTTGTTGGGGCTGCAGTTGTTGTTGGGGCTGCAGTTGTTGGGGAAGCAGTTGTTGTTGGGGCTGCAGTTGTTGGGGCAGCAGTTGTTGTTGTTAGGGCTGCAGTTGTTGTTGGGGCTGTAGTTGTTGTTGGGGCTGCGGTTGTTGATGTTAGAGCAGCAGTTGTTGTTTGGGCTGCAGTTGTTGTTGGGGCTGTAGTTGTTGTTGGGGCAGCTGTTGTTGTTGGGGCTGAAGTTGTTGTTGGGGCTGTTGTTGTTGTTGGGGCAGCAGTTGTTGTTGGGGCTGCAGTTGTTGTTGGGGCTGCAGTTGTTGTTGGGGCTGCAGTTGTTGGGGAAGCAGTTGTTGTTGGGGCTGCAGTTGTTGGGGCAGCAGTTGTTGTTGTTAGGGCTGCAGTTGTTGTTGGGGCTGTAGTTGTTGTTGGGGCAGCAGTTGTTGGGGCAGCAGTTGTTGTTGGAGCTGCAGTTGTTGTTGGGGCAGCAGTTGTTGTTGGGGCTGCAGTTGTTGTTGTTGGGGCTGCAGTTGTTGTTGGAGCTGCAGTTGTTGTTGGGGCAGCAGTTGTTGTTGGGGCTGCAGTTGTTGTTGTTAGGGCTGCAGTTGTTGTTGGAGCAGCAGTTGTTGTTGGGGCTGCAGTTGTTGTTGGGGCTGCAGTTGTTGTTGGGGCTGCGGTTGTTGATGTTAGAGCAGCAGTTGTTGTTTGGGCTGCAGTTGTTGTTGGGGCTGTAGTTGTTGTTGGGGCAGCAGTTGTTGTTGGGGCTGCAGTTGTTGTTGGGGCAGCTGTTGTTGTTGGGGCTGCAGTTGTTGTTGGGGCTGGAGTTGTTGTTGGGGCTGCAGTTGTTGTTGGGGCTGCAGTTGTTGTTGTTAGGGCTGCAGTTGTTGTTGGGGCAGCAGTTGTTGTTGGGGCTGCAGTTGTTGTTGGGGCTGCAGTTGTTGTTGGGGCTGCGGTTGTTGATGTTAGAGCAGCAGTTGTTGTTTGGGCTGCAGTTGTTGTTGGGGCTGCAGTTGTTGTTGGGGCTGCAGTTGTTGGGGAAGCAGTTGTTGTTGGGGCTGCAGTTGTTGGGGCAGCAGTTGTTGTTGTTAGGGCTGCAGTTGTTGTTGGGGCTGTAGTTGTTGTTGGGGCTGCGGTTGTTGATGTTAGAGCAGCAGTTGTTGTTTGGGCTGCAGTTGTTGTTGGGGCTGTAGTTGTTGTTGGGGCAGCTGTTGTTGTTGGGGCTGAAGTTGTTGTTGGGGCTGTTGTTGTTGTTGGGGCAGCAGTTGTTGTTGGGGCTGCAGTTGTTGTTGGGGCTGCAGTTGTTGGGGAAGCAGTTGTTGTTGGGGCTGCAGTTGTTGGGGCAGCAGTTGTTGTTGTTAGGGCTGCAGTTGTTGTTGGGGCTGTAGTTGTTGTTGGGTCAGCAGTTGTTGGGGCAGCAGTTGTTGTTGGAGCTGCAGTTGTTGTTGGGGCAGCAGTTGTTGTTGGGGCTGCAGTTGTTGTTGTTAGGGCTGCAGTTGTTGTTGGGGCAGCAGTTGTTGTTGGGGCTGCAGTTGTTGTTGGGGCTGCAGTTGTTGTTGGGGCTGCGGTTGTTGATGTTAGAGCAGCAGTTGTTGTTTGGGCTGCAGTTGTTGTTGGGGCTGTAGTTGTTGTTGGGGCAGCAGTTGTTGTTGGGGCTGGAGTTGTTGTTGGGGCTGCAGTTGTTGATGTTAGAGCAGCAGTTGTTGTTTGGGAAGCTGTTGTTGGGGTAGCAGTTGTTGTTGGGGCTGCAGTTGTTGTTGGGGCAGCAGTTGTTGTTGGGGCTGCAGTTGTTATTGGGGCAGCAGTTGTTGTTGGGGCTGTAGTTGTTGTTGGGGCAGCAGTTGTTGTTGGGGCTGCAGTTGTTGTTGGGGCTGCAGTTGTTGTTGGGGCAGCAGTTGTTGTTGGGGCAGCAGTTGTTGTTGGGGCTGCAGTTGTTGTTGGGGCAGCAGTTGTTGTTGGAGCTGCAGTTGTTGGGGCAGCAGTTGTTGTTGGGGCTGCAGTTGTTGTTGTTAGGGCTGCAGTTGTTGTTGGGGCTGCAGTTGTTGTTGGGGCTGTTGTTGTTGTTGGGGCAGCAGTTGTTGTTGGGGCTGCAGTTGTTGTTGGGGCTGCAGTTGTTGTTGGGGCAGCAGTTGTTGTTGGGGCTGCAGTTGTTGTTGGGGCTGCAGTTGTTGGGGAAGCAGTTGTTGTTGGGGCTGCAGTTGTTGGGGCAGCAGTTGTTGTTGTTAGGGCTGCAGTTGTTGTTGGGGCTGTAGTTGTTGTTGGGGCAGCAGTTGTTGGGGCAGCAGTTGTTGTTGGAGCTGCAGTTGTTGTTGGGGCAGCAGTTGTTGTTGGGGCTGCAGTTGTTGTTGTTAGGGCTGCAGTTGTTGTTGGGGCAGCAGTTGTTGTTGGGGCTGCAGTTGTTGTTGGGGCTGCAGTTGTTGTTGGGGCTGCGGTTGTTGATGTTAGAGCAGCAGTTGTTGTTTGGGCTGCAGTTGTTGTTGGGGCTGCAGTTGTTGTTGGGGCTGCAGTTGTTGGGGAAGCAGTTGTTGTTGGGGCTGCAGTTGTTGGGGCAGCAGTTGTTGTTGTTAGGGCTGCAGTTGTTGTTGGGGCTGTAGTTGTTGTTGGGGCTGCGGTTGTTGATGTTAGAGCAGCAGTTGTTGTTTGGGCTGCAGTTGTTGTTGGGGCTGTAGTTGTTGTTGGGGCAGCAGTTGTTGTTGGGGCTGCAGTTGTTGTTGGGGCAGCAGTTGTTGTTGGGGCTGCAGTTGTTGTTGGGGCTGCAGTTGTTGTTGGGGCTGTTGTTGTTGTTGGGGCAGCAGTTGTTGTTGGGGCTGCAGTTGTTGTTGGGGCTGCAGTTGTTGTTGGGGCTGCAGTTGTTGGGGAAGCAGTTGTTGTTGGGGCTGCAGTTGTTGGGGCAGCAGTTGTTGTTGTTAGGGCTGCAGTTGTTGTTGGGGCTGTAGTTGTTGTTGGGGCAGCAGTTGTTGGGGCAGCAGTTGTTGTTGGAGCTGCAGTTGTTGTTGGGGCAGCAGTTGCTGTTGGGGCTGCAGTTGTTGTTGTTAGGGCTGCAGTTGTTGTTGGGGCAGCAGTTGTTGTTGGGGCTGCAGTTGTTGTTGGGGCTGCAGTTGTTGTTGGGGCTGCGGTTGTTGATGTTAGAGCAGCAGTTGTTGTTTGGGCTGCAGTTGTTGTTGGGGCTGTAGTTGTTGTTGGGGCAGCAGTTGTTGTTGGGGCTGGAGTTGTTGTTGGGGCTGCAGTTGTTGATGTTAGAGCAGCAGTTGTTGTTTGGGAAGCTGTTGTTGGGGTAGCAGTTGTTGTTGGGGCTGCAGTTGTTGTTGGGGCAGCAGTTGTTGTTGGGGCTGCAGTTGTTCTTGGGGCAGCAGTTGTTGTTGGGGCTGTAGTTGTTGTTGGGGCAGCAGTTGTTGTTGGGGCTGCAGTTGTTGTTGGGGCAGCAGTTGTTGTTGGGGCAGCAGTTGTTGTTGGGGCTGCAGTTGTTGTTGGGGCAGCAGTTGTTGTTGGAGCTGCAGTTGTTGGGGCAGCAGTTGTTGTTGGGGCTGCAGTTGTTGTTGTTAGGGCTGCAGTTGTTGTTGGGGCAGCAGTTGTTGTTGGGGCAGCTGTTGTTGTTGGGGCTGCAGTTGTTGTTGGGGCAGCAGTTGTTGTTGGGGCAGCTGTTGTTGTTGGGGCTGCAGTTGTTGATGGGGCTGGAGTTGTTGTTGGGGCTGCAGTTGTTGATGTTAGAGCAGCAGTTGTTGTTTGGGAAGCTGTTGTTGGGGTAGCAGTTGTTGTTGGGGCTGCAGTTGTTGTTGGGGCAGCAGTTGTTGTTGGGGCCGCAGTTGTTGTTGGGGCTGCAGTTGTTGTTGGGGAAGCAGTTGTTGTTGGGGCTGCAGTTGTTGTTGGGGAAGCAGTTGTTGTTGGGGCTGCAGTTGTTGGGGCTGCAGTTGTTGTTGGGGCTGCAGTTGTTGGGGAAGCAGTTGTTGTTGGGGCTGCAGTTGTTGTTGGGGCAGCAGTTGTTGTTAGGGCTGCAGTTGTTGTTGAGGCTGCAGTTGTTGTTGTTAGGGCTGCAGTTGTTGTTGGAGCAGCAGTTGTTGTTGGGGCTGCAGTTGTTGTTGGGGCTGTAGTTGTTGTTGGGGCTGCAGTTGTTGTTGGCGCTTCAGTTGTTGTTGGGGCTGCAGTTGTTGTTGGGGCTGCAGTTGTTGTCGGGGAAGCAGTTGTTGTTGGGGCTGCAGTTGTTGTTGGTGGAGCAGTTGTTGTTGGGGCTGCAGTTGTTGTTGGGGCTGTAGTTGTTGTTGGGGCTGCAGTTGTTGATGTTAGAGCAGCAGTTGTTGTTTGGGAAGCTGTTGTTGGGGTAGCAGTTGTTGGGGCTGCAGTTGTTGTTGTTAGAGCAGCAGTTGTTGTTGGGGCTGCAGTTGTTGTTGGGGCTGCAGTTGTTGTTGGGGCAGCAGTTGTTGTTGGGGCTGCAGTTGTTGTTGGGGATGCAGTTGTTGTTGGGGAAGCAGTTGTTGTTGGGGCTGCAGTTGTTGTTGGGGCAGCTGTTGTTGTTGGGGCAGCTGTTGTTGTTGGGGCTGCAGTTGTTGTTGGGGCTGCAGTTGTTGTTGGGGCTGCAGTTGTTGTTGGGGCTGCAGTTGTTGGGGAAGCAGTTGTTGTTGGGGCTGCAGTTGTTGGGGCAGCAGTTGTTGTTGTTAGGGCTGCAGTTGTTGTTGGGGCTGTAGTTGTTGTTGGGGCTGCGGTTGTTGATGTTAGAGCAGCAGTTGTTGTTTGGGCTGCAGTTGTTGTTGGGGCTGTAGTTGTTGTTGGGGCAGCAGTTGTTGTTGGGGCTGCAGTTGTTGTTGGGGCAGCAGTTGTTGTTGGGGCTGCAGTTGTTGTTGGGGCTGCAGTTGTTGTTGGGGCTGTTGTTGTTGTTGGGGCAGCAGTTGTTGTTGGGGCTGCAGTTGTTGTTGGGGCTGCAGTTGTTGTTGGGGCAGCAGTTGTTGTTGGGGCTGCAGTTGTTGTTGGGGCTGCAGTTGTTGGGGAAGCAGTTGTTGTTGGGGCTGCAGTTGTTGGGGCAGCAGTTGTTGTTGTTAGGGCTGCAGTTGTTGTTGGGGCTGTAGTTGTTGTTGGGGCAGCAGTTGTTGGGGCAGCAGTTGTTGTTGGAGCTGCAGTTGTTGTTGGGGCAGCAGTTGTTGTTGGGGCTGCAGTTGTTGTTGTTAGGGCTGCAGTTGTTGTTGGGGCAGCAGTTGTTGTTGGGGCTGCAGTTGTTGTTGGGGCTGCGGTTGTTGATGTTAGAGCAGCAGTTGTTGTTTGGGCTGCAGTTGTTGTTGGGGCTGCAGTTGTTGTTGGGGCTGCAGTTGTTGGGGAAGCAGTTGTTGTTGGGGCTGCAGTTGTTGGGGCAGCAGTTGTTGTTGTTAGGGCTGCAGTTGTTGTTGGGGCTGTAGTTGTTGTTGGGGCTGCGGTTGTTGATGTTAGAGCAGCAGTTGTTGTTTGGGCTGCAGTTGTTGTTGGGGCTGTAGTTGTTGTTGGGGCAGCTGTTGTTGTTGGGGCTGAAGTTGTTGTTGGGGCTGTTGTTGTTGTTGGGGCAGCAGTTGTTGTTGGGGCTGCAGTTGTTGTTGGGGCTGCAGTTGTTGTTGGGGCTGCAGTTGTTGGGGAAGCAGTTGTTGTTGGGGCTGCAGTTGTTGGGGCAGCAGTTGTTGTTGTTAGGGCTGCAGTTGTTGTTGGGGCTGTAGTTGTTGTTGGGGCAGCAGTTGTTGGGGCAGCAGTTGTTGTTGGAGCTGCAGTTGTTGTTGGGGCAGCAGTTGTTGTTGGGGCTGCAGTTGTTGTTGTTAGGGCTGCAGTTGTTGTTGGGGCAGCAGTTGTTGTTGGGGCTGCAGTTGTTGTTGGGGCTGCAGTTGTTGTTGGGGCTGCGGTTGTTGATGTTAGAGCAGCAGTTGTTGTTTGGGCTGCAGTTGTTGTTGGGGCTGTAGTTGTTGTTGGGGCAGCAGTTGTTGTTGGGGCTGGAGTTGTTGTTGGGGCTGCAGTTGTTGATGTTAGAGCAGCAGTTGTTGTTTGGGAAGCTGTTGTTGGGGTAGCAGTTGTTGTTGGGGCTGCAGTTGTTGTTGGGGCAGCAGTTGTTGTTGGGGCTGCAGTTGTTCTTGGGGCAGCAGTTGTTGTTGGGGCTGTAGTTGTTGTTGGGGCTGCAGTTGTTGTTGTTAGGGCTGCAGTTGTTGTTTGGGCTGCAGTTGTTGTTGGGGCAGCTGTTGTTGTTGGGGCTGCAGTTGTTGTTGGGGCTGGAGTTGTTGTTGGGGCTGCAGTTGTTGTTGGGGCTGCAGTTGTTGTTGTTAGGGCTGCAGTTGTTGTTGGGGCAGCAGTTGTTGTTGGGGCTGCAGTTGTTGTTGGGGCTGCAGTTGTTGTTGGGGCTGCGGTTGTTGATGTTAGAGCAGCAGTTGTTGTTTGGGCTGCAGTTGTTGTTGGGGCTGCAGTTGTTGGGGAAGCAGTTGTTGTTGGGGCTGCAGTTGTTGGGGCAGCAGTTGTTGTTGTTAGGGCTGCAGTTGTTGTTGGGGCTGTAGTTGTTGTTGGGGCTGCGGTTGTTGATGTTAGAGCAGCAGTTGTTGTTTGGGCTGCAGTTGTTGTTGGGGCTGTAGTTGTTGTTGGGGCAGCTGTTGTTGTTGGGGCTGAAGTTGTTGTTGGGGCTGTTGTTGTTGTTGGGGCAGCAGTTGTTGTTGGGGCTGCAGTTGTTGTTGGGGCTGCAGTTGTTGGGGAAGCAGTTGTTGTTGGGGCTGCAGTTGTTGGGGCAGCAGTTGTTGTTGTTAGGGCTGCAGTTGTTGTTGGGGCTGTAGTTGTTGTTGGGGCAGCAGTTGTTGGGGCAGCAGTTGTTGTTGGAGCTGCAGTTGTTGTTGGGGCAGCAGTTGTTGTTGGGGCTGCAGTTGTTGTTGTTAGGGCTGCAGTTGTTGTTGGGGCAGCAGTTGTTGTTGGGGCTGCAGTTGTTGTTGGGGCTGCAGTTGTTGTTGGGGCTGCGGTTGTTGATGTTAGAGCAGCAGTTGTTGTTTGGGCTGCAGTTGTTGTTGGGGCTGCAGTTGTTGTTGGGGCTGCAGTTGTTGGGGAAGCAGTTGTTGTTGGGGCTGCAGTTGTTGGGGCAGCAGTTGTTGTTGTTAGGGCTGCAGTTGTTGTTGGGGCTGTAGTTGTTGTTGGGGCTGCGGTTGTTGATGTTAGAGCAGCAGTTGTTGTTTGGGCTGCAGTTGTTGTTGGGGCTGTAGTTGTTGTTGGGGCAGCAGTTGTTGTTGGGGCTGTAGTTGTTGTTGGGGCAGCAGTTGTTGTTGGGGCTGCAGTTGTTGTTGGGGCAGCAGTTGTTGTTGGGGCTGCAGTTGTTGTTGGGGCTGCAGTTGTTGTTGGGGCTGTTGTTGTTGTTGGGGCAGCAGTTGTTGTTGGGGCTGCAGTTGTTGTTGGGGCTGCAGTTGTTGTTGGGGCTGCAGTTGTTGGGGAAGCAGTTGTTGTTGGGGCTGCAGTTGTTGGGGCAGCAGTTGTTGTTGTTAGGGCTGCAGTTGTTGTTGGGGCTGTAGTTGTTGTTGGGGCAGCAGTTGTTGGGGCAGCAGTTGTTGTTGGAGCTGCAGTTGTTGTTGGGGCAGCAGTTGCTGTTGGGGCTGCAGTTGTTGTTGTTAGGGCTGCAGTTGTTGTTGGGGCAGCAGTTGTTGTTGGGGCTGCAGTTGTTGTTGGGGCTGCAGTTGTTGTTGGGGCTGCGGTTGTTGATGTTAGAGCAGCAGTTGTTGTTTGGGCTGCAGTTGTTGTTGGGGCTGTAGTTGTTGTTGGGGCAGCAGTTGTTGTTGGGGCTGGAGTTGTTGTTGGGGCTGCAGTTGTTGATGTTAGAGCAGCAGTTGTTGTTTGGGAAGCTGTTGTTGGGGTAGCAGTTGTTGTTGGGGCTGCAGTTGTTGTTGGGGCAGCAGTTGTTGTTGGGGCTGCAGTTGTTCTTGGGGCAGCAGTTGTTGTTGGGGCTGTAGTTGTTGTTGGGGCAGCAGTTGTTGTTGGGGCTGCAGTTGTTGTTGGGGCTGCAGTTGTTGTTGGGGCAGCAGTTGTTGTTGGGGCAGCAGTTGTTGTTGGGGCTGCAGTTGTTGTTGGGGCAGCAGTTGTTGTTGGAGCTGCAGTTGTTGGGGCAGCAGTTGTTGTTGGGGCTGCAGTTGTTGTTGTTAGGGCTGCAGTTGTTGTTGGGGCAGCAGTTGTTGTTGGGGCAGCTGTTGTTGTTGGGGCTGCAGTTGTTGATGGGGCTGGAGTTGTTGTTGGGGCTGCAGTTGTTGATGTTAGAGCAGCAGTTGTTGTTTGGGAAGCTGTTGTTGGGGTAGCAGTTGTTGTTGGGGCTGCAGTTGTTGTTGGGGCAGCAGTTGTTGTTGGGGCCGCAGTTGTTGTTGGGGCTGCAGTTGTTGTTGGGACTGCAGTAGTTGTTGGGGAAGCAGTTGTTGTTGGGGCTGCAGTTGTTGTTGGGGAAGCAGTTGTTGTTGGGGCTGCAGTTGTTGGGGCTGCAGTTGTTGTTGGGGCTGCAGTTGTTGGGGAAGCAGTTGTTGTTGGGGCTGCAGTTGTTGTTGGGGCAGCAGTTGTTGTTAGGGCTGCAGTTGTTGTTGGGGCTGCAGTTGTTGTTGGGGCTGCAGTTGTTGGGGAAGCAGTTGTTGTTGGGGCTGCAGTTGTTGGGGCAGCAGTTGTTGTTGTTAGGGCTGCAGTTGTTGTTGGGGCTGTAGTTGTTGTTGGGGCTGCGGTTGTTGATGTTAGAGCAGCAGTTGTTGTTTGGGCTGCAGTTGTTGTTGGGGCTGTAGTTGTTGTTGGGGCAGCTGTTGTTGTTGGGGCTGAAGTTGTTGTTGGGGCTGTTGTTGTTGTTGGGGCAGCAGTTGTTGTTGGGGCTGCAGTTGTTGTTGGGGCTGCAGTTGTTGTTGGGGCTGCAGTTGTTGGGGAAGCAGTTGTTGTTGGGGCTGCAGTTGTTGGGGCAGCAGTTGTTGTTGTTAGGGCTGCAGTTGTTGTTGGGGCTGTAGTTGTTGTTGGGGCAGCAGTTGTTGGGGCAGCAGTTGTTGTTGGAGCTGCAGTTGTTGTTGGGGCAGCAGTTGTTGTTGGGGCTGCAGTTGTTGTTGTTGGGGCTGCAGTTGTTGTTGGAGCTGCAGTTGTTGTTGGGGCAGCAGTTGTTGTTGGGGCTGCAGTTGTTGTTGTTAGGGCTGCAGTTGTTGTTGGAGCAGCAGTTGTTGTTGGGGCTGCAGTTGTTGTTGGGGCTGCAGTTGTTGTTGGGGCTGCGGTTGTTGATGTTAGAGCAGCAGTTGTTGTTTGGGCTGCAGTTGTTGTTGGGGCTGTAGTTGTTGTTGGGGCAGCAGTTGTTGTTGGGGCTGCAGTTGTTGTTGGGGCAGCTGTTGTTGTTGGGGCTGCAGTTGTTGTTGGGGCTGGAGTTGTTGTTGGGGCTGCAGTTGTTGTTGGGGCTGCAGTTGTTGTTGTTAGGGCTGCAGTTGTTGTTGGGGCAGCAGTTGTTGTTGGGGCTGCAGTTGTTGTTGGGGCTGCAGTTGTTGTTGGGGCTGCGGTTGTTGATGTTAGAGCAGCAGTTGTTGTTTGGGCTGCAGTTGTTGTTGGGGCTGCAGTTGTTGTTGGGGCTGCAGTTGTTGGGGAAGCAGTTGTTGTTGGGGCTGCAGTTGTTGGGGCAGCAGTTGTTGTTGTTAGGGCTGCAGTTGTTGTTGGGGCTGTAGTTGTTGTTGGGGCTGCGGTTGTTGATGTTAGAGCAGCAGTTGTTGTTTGGGCTGCAGTTGTTGTTGGGGCTGTAGTTGTTGTTGGGGCAGCTGTTGTTGTTGGGGCTGAAGTTGTTGTTGGGGCTGTTGTTGTTGTTGGGGCAGCAGTTGTTGTTGGGGCTGCAGTTGTTGTTGGGGCTGCAGTTGTTGTTGGGGCTGCAGTTGTTGGGGAAGCAGTTGTTGTTGGGGCTGCAGTTGTTGGGGCAGCAGTTGTTGTTGTTAGGGCTGCAGTTGTTGTTGGGGCTGTAGTTGTTGTTGGGGCAGCAGTTGTTGGGGCAGCAGTTGTTGTTGGAGCTGCAGTTGTTGTTGGGGCAGCAGTTGTTGTTGGGGCTGCAGTTGTTGTTGTTAGGGCTGCAGTTGTTGTTGGGGCAGCAGTTGTTGTTGGGGCTGCAGTTGTTGTTGGGGCTGCAGTTGTTGTTGGGGCTGCGGTTGTTGATGTTAGAGCAGCAGTTGTTGTTTGGGCTGCAGTTGTTGTTGGGGCTGTAGTTGTTGTTGGGGCAGCAGTTGTTGTTGGGGCTGGAGTTGTTGTTGGGGCTGCAGTTGTTGATGTTAGAGCAGCAGTTGTTGTTTGGGAAGCTGTTGTTGGGGTAGCAGTTGTTGTTGGGGCTGCAGTTGTTGTTGGGGCAGCAGTTGTTGTTGGGGCTGCAGTTGTTATTGGGGCAGCAGTTGTTGTTGGGGCTGTAGTTGTTGTTGGGGCAGCAGTTGTTGTTGGGGCTGCAGTTGTTGTTGGGGCTGCAGTTGTTGTTGGGGCAGCAGTTGTTGTTGGGGCAGCAGTTGTTGTTGGGGCTGCAGTTGTTGTTGGGGCAGCAGTTGTTGTTGGAGCTGCAGTTGTTGGGGCAGCAGTTGTTGTTGGGGCTGCAGTTGTTGTTGTTAGGGCTGCAGTTGTTGTTGGGGCTGCAGTTGTTGTTGGGGCTGTTGTTGTTGTTGGGGCAGCAGTTGTTGTTGGGGCTGCAGTTGTTGTTGGGGCTGCAGTTGTTGTTGGGGCAGCAGTTGTTGTTGGGGCTGCAGTTGTTGTTGGGGCTGCAGTTGTTGGGGAAGCAGTTGTTGTTGGGGCTGCAGTTGTTGGGGCAGCAGTTGTTGTTGTTAGGGCTGCAGTTGTTGTTGGGGCTGTAGTTGTTGTTGGGGCAGCAGTTGTTGGGGCAGCAGTTGTTGTTGGAGCTGCAGTTGTTGTTGGGGCAGCAGTTGTTGTTGGGGCTGCAGTTGTTGTTGTTAGGGCTGCAGTTGTTGTTGGGGCAGCAGTTGTTGTTGGGGCTGCAGTTGTTGTTGGGGCTGCAGTTGTTGTTGGGGCTGCGGTTGTTGATGTTAGAGCAGCAGTTGTTGTTTGGGCTGCAGTTGTTGTTGGGGCTGCAGTTGTTGTTGGGGCTGCAGTTGTTGGGGAAGCAGTTGTTGTTGGGGCTGCAGTTGTTGGGGCAGCAGTTGTTGTTGTTAGGGCTGCAGTTGTTGTTGGGGCTGTAGTTGTTGTTGGGGCTGCGGTTGTTGATGTTAGAGCAGCAGTTGTTGTTTGGGCTGCAGTTGTTGTTGGGGCTGTAGTTGTTGTTGGGGCAGCAGTTGTTGTTGGGGCTGCAGTTGTTGTTGGGGCAGCAGTTGTTGTTGGGGCTGCAGTTGTTGTTGGGGCTGCAGTTGTTGTTGGGGCTGTTGTTGTTGTTGGGGCAGCAGTTGTTGTTGGGGCTGCAGTTGTTGTTGGGGCTGCAGTTGTTGTTGGGGCTGCAGTTGTTGGGGAAGCAGTTGTTGTTGGGGCTGCAGTTGTTGGGGCAGCAGTTGTTGTTGTTAGGGCTGCAGTTGTTGTTGGGGCTGTAGTTGTTGTTGGGGCAGCAGTTGTTGGGGCAGCAGTTGTTGTTGGAGCTGCAGTTGTTGTTGGGGCAGCAGTTGCTGTTGGGGCTGCAGTTGTTGTTGTTAGGGCTGCAGTTGTTGTTGGGGCAGCAGTTGTTGTTGGGGCTGCAGTTGTTGTTGGGGCTGCAGTTGTTGTTGGGGCTGCGGTTGTTGATGTTAGAGCAGCAGTTGTTGTTTGGGCTGCAGTTGTTGTTGGGGCTGTAGTTGTTGTTGGGGCAGCAGTTGTTGTTGGGGCTGGAGTTGTTGTTGGGGCTGCAGTTGTTGATGTTAGAGCAGCAGTTGTTGTTTGGGAAGCTGTTGTTGGGGTAGCAGTTGTTGTTGGGGCTGCAGTTGTTGTTGGGGCAGCAGTTGTTGTTGGGGCTGCAGTTGTTCTTGGGGCAGCAGTTGTTGTTGGGGCTGTAGTTGTTGTTGGGGCAGCAGTTGTTGTTGGGGCTGCAGTTGTTGTTGGGGCAGCAGTTGTTGTTGGGGCAGCAGTTGTTGTTGGGGCTGCAGTTGTTGTTGGGGCAGCAGTTGTTGTTGGAGCTGCAGTTGTTGGGGCAGCAGTTGTTGTTGGGGCTGCAGTTGTTGTTGTTAGGGCTGCAGTTGTTGTTGGGGCAGCAGTTGTTGTTGGGGCAGCTGTTGTTGTTGGGGCTGCAGTTGTTGTTGGGGCAGCAGTTGTTGTTGGGGCAGCTGTTGTTGTTGGGGCTGCAGTTGTTGATGGGGCTGGAGTTGTTGTTGGGGCTGCAGTTGTTGATGTTAGAGCAGCAGTTGTTGTTTGGGAAGCTGTTGTTGGGGTAGCAGTTGTTGTTGGGGCTGCAGTTGTTGTTGGGGCAGCAGTTGTTGTTGGGGCCGCAGTTGTTGTTGGGGCTGCAGTTGTTGTTGGGACTGCAGTAGTTGTTGGGGAAGCAGTTGTTGTTGGGGCTGCAGTTGTTGTTGGGGAAGCAGTTGTTGTTGGGGCTGCAGTTGTTGGGGCTGCAGTTGTTGTTGGGGCTGCAGTTGTTGGGGAAGCAGTTGTTGTTGGGGCTGCAGTTGTTGTTGGGGCAGCAGTTGTTGTTAGGGCTGCAGTTGTTGTTGAGGCTGTAGTTGTTGTTGGGGCAGCAGTTGTTGGGGCTGCAGTTGTTGTTGGGGCTGCAGTTGTTGTTGTTAGGGCTGCAGTTGTTGTTGGAGCAGCAGTTGTTGTTGGGGCTGCAGTTGTTGTTGGGGCTGTAGTTGTTGTTGGGGCTGCAGTTGTTGTTGGCGCTTCAGTTGTTGTTGGGGCTGCAGTTGTTGTTGGGGCTGCAGTTGTTGTCGGGGAAGCAGTTGTTGTTGGGGCTGCAGTTGTTGTTGGTGGAGCAGTTGTTGTTGGGGCTGCAGTTGTTGTTGGGGCTGTAGTTGTTGTTGGGGCTGCAGTTGTTGATGTTAGAGCAGCAGTTGTTGTTTGGGAAGCTGTTGTTGGGGTAGCAGTTGTTGGGGCTGCAGTTGTTGTTGTTAGAGCAGCAGTTGTTGTTGGGGCTGCAGTTGTTGTTGGGGCTGCAGTTGTTGTTGGGGCAGCAGTTGTTGTTGGGGCTGCGGTTGTTGATGTTAGAGCAGCAGTTGTTGTTTGGGCTGCAGTTGTTGTTGGGGCTGCAGTTGTTGTTGGGGCTGCAGTTGTTG
>JAFEUB010001702.1:0-2500 GCA_024529925.1 Ophthalmolycus amberensis
CTGTATGAAAGCGAGCACATATGTAATGCCTCATTTGCATACTGAAACATATATTTCAGAAGATTAGTAACACAGAAAAGTATTGTTTTAATGTCAGTAACACAGTTATGTTGTGATCTTCACCTTAAAGACATGTTTACTATTAATGAACTAATCAATAATAATAAGTAATCTTATTGTGCAGCTCCTGTCTGTCACCAGCAGAGGTCGCTCTCGCTCTGTCTCTCTGCATAAGAAGCTTCTTTATTTCATTCTTTAGAATCCAGTTCTTCATCACGAGGAAGACGTTGGAGCTGATGAAGGGTTAGGAAGCTCCTTCAGGGTTTGACACTAAGGAAGGAGACAAGGCTTCAGTCTCTAGGAAGCTTTTAAATACACTGAAGGTTTCACTTTGATGACAAAAAGTCAGCCGGCAGCTCCGAAGATGAACTAAGTGATTAAAAACATGAATTGAGGTTTATTCTCTGTTTCCTGTGACAAGCTTCTATAACCTTGATATAAATACATCTACTTCTGACCTGCAAACATTTCTCCTGTTTCATCTGAAACCTTTCTGTGTAACAGGAAGTTAACAAAAACTCACAATAAAAACATAAAACATGATATTAAAGGAGATTCTGTTAAACTGATAAACACTTTATTTCGATTTATTTCATCCTCAGAAAATCTGAATTTTAAGAAGAAGAAACTCAAAAACCAGAAAAAAATAATAATGAAATACACTGAAAACAAATTGTTTCTACAAATAAATATGCAAAAAATAATAATTTTATTAAACTAAAGTATTTTATTCATGAGCAGAAAGTCACAAAATTCCTTATAATAAAAATAAATAATATTAACATGAAATACAGATAAAAGACGAGTAAACACAACACATATACATAAATAAACAAAGAGAGAAGCTGCAGATGATTCACTTCTGCAGTCCAACAGGAAGTTGTCATCACTGGTTCCCTCCACTAACAGCCAATCAGATTCCTGCATTAGATTCTGGATTATTACAGGAAATAAACAAACGTTTATGATTGTTACAGGTTTTGAGACAATAAAGGACTTATTTTAAGGAATATTAAATGTTTATTTTATACTTTTTTATCTTGTGACCCTTTGAGGTCCTGACCCCGAGGTTATGCATGTGTCCCAAATATTATCTGTTTTTATTTGTATTTCTGTTGGAATAAATAAATAAATAATGAGCTATATGAATATTTCCTTGTTTTGTTGCTGACATACAGCGGTGAAAAGAAGTACTTGTACTTAATTAACCCCCCCCCCCAAATAAAAAAAAAAATCCCTCCCCCCAAAAAAATAAAATCCACCCCCCAAAAAAAATTCAATTAAAAAAATCCACCCCCCCAAAAAAAACATTAAAAAAAAATCCACCCCTCCAAAAACATTTTTTTTTTAAATCCACGCCCGCCAAAAAATAAAATTGAAAAAATTCATGCCCCCAAAAAATTAAAATAATCTATTTGTATGTCAAATGTAGGGTAACCTACAAGCTACTTCTATGACTGTTGTGTTAAAGTATCTCATAATTTTTACTTTCTATAGCAACTGGAAACATCTGGTCAGTGTTATGGTTACAGATGGATGCACCAAGTGTTGGTGCATTTTTATTTTATTTTGTTGTTGGCTCCCATTCATTCATTTCATCAAAAAATACATCAAAGAACAAATATCATTTTATTTGTTTTACTTTTTTTCCGCCAGCAAAATAAAAATAAATTTTGTTTTTGTGACCTTTTTTTTTTTTGCTTTGGGAATGGGCTTCCATAGTTTCCCCACTCGACTGCTCTAATAATTATAACGTATCACGTATATGTTTTATCCCACTTGTCTGCTCGTAAATTAGTGAGGTGACAGTAGCCTAAACACATTAGCATGCTAATGTGATATGCTAATTATGGTTTAGCACGGTAGCTAAATTAGCATATTGTTTAATACAGAGGCTAACGAGAGATTCGTTAGCTAATAGCTCATTTTTCCTGGCTTGAATAGAAGTGGCGCCGATGTCGCCATTTTGTTACCTTGCTATAAACACAATTTGTCTAAAACTGAAAATATATTTTTTTTTAATTGAGTAAAATAAATCTTTACCAATTTTCTGAATCAGCTTTATCGGCCATATATGCGTACGTATTTGGGATATTATTTACAAGACAAATATAAATATATATCAAAGAATATATGAACATAAAGAACAAGTGGACAATGGATTTCATTATTTTACAAACATGCTTACGTAGATTTACATCAGTAATTCTTTAAGATTGTATTAATGAACCCTCTTCCTCCTCCTTTCTCCTCCTCTCCCTCCGTCCTTCCCTTCCTTCCTCCCTCCCTCCCTCCTTCCTCCCTCCCTCCCTCCCTCCTTCCCTTCCTTCCTCCCTCCCTCCCTTCCTCCCTCCCTCCCTCCCTCCTTCATCTCCAGCCTCTCCTCGTCGTGGAGCTTCTACCGCTGCAGAGCGGCTGTTCCTCTAGTCAGGCCGCTATC
>JAFEUB010001702.1:12500-29090 GCA_024529925.1 Ophthalmolycus amberensis
ACACAGTGATCACCACTGTACTTAATAACAGTAACTAATAACACTAATAACTAATAAAGACACAGTGATCACCACTGTACTTAATAACAGTAACTAATAACACTAATAACTAATAAAGACACACAGTGATCACCACTGTACTTAATAACAGCAACTAATAATACTAATAACTAATAAAGACACACAGTGATCACCACTGTACTTAATAACAGTAACTAATAACACTAATAACTAATAAAGACACACAGTGATCACCACTGCACTTAATAACAGTAACTAATAATACTAATAACTAATAAAGACACACAGTGATCACCACTGTACTTAATAACAGTAACTAATAACACTAATAACTAATAAAGACACAGTGATCACCACTGTACTTAATAACAGTAACTAATAACACTAATAACTAATAAAGACACACAGTGATCACCACTGTACTTAATAACAGTAACTAATAACACTAATAACTAATAAAGACACACAGTGATCACCACTGTACTTAATAACAGCAACTAATAATACTAATAACTAATAAAGACACACAGTGATCACCACTGTACTTAATAACAGTAACTAATAACACTAATAACTAATAAAGACACACAGTGATCACCACTGCACTTAATAACAGTAACTAATAATACTAATAACTAATAAAGACACACAGTGATCACCACTGTACTTAATAACAGTAACTAATAACACTAATAACTAATAAAGACACAGTGATCACCACTGTACTTAATAACAGTAACTAATAACACTAATAACTAATAAAGACACACAGTGATCACCACTGTACTTAATAACAGTAACTAATAACACTAATAACTAATAAAGACACACAGTGATCACCACTGTACTTAATAACAGTAACTAATAACACTAATAACTAATAAAGACACACAGTGATCATCACTGTACTTAATAACAGCAACTAATAATACTAATAACTAATAAAGACGCACAGTGATCATCACTGTACTTAATAACAGCAACTAATAATACTAATAACTAATAAAGACACAGTGATCACCACTGTACTTAATAACAGTAACTAATAATACTAATAACTAATAAAGACGCACAGTGATCACCACTGTACTTAATAACAGTAACTAATAACACTAATAACTAATAAAGATGCACAGTGATCACTACTGTACTTAATAACAGTAACTAATAACACTAATAACTAATAAAGACGCACAGTGATCACTACTGTACTGAATAACAGTAACTAATAATACTAATAACTAATAAAGACACACAGTGATCACCACTGTACTTAATAACAGTAACTAATAACACTAATAACTAATAAAGACACACAGTGATCACCACTGTACTTAATAACAGTAACTAATATTACTAATAACCAATAAAGACACACAGTGATCACCACTGTACTTAATAACAGTAACTAACAATACTAATAACTAATAAAGACACACAGTGATCACCACTGTACTTAATAACAGTAACTAATAATACTAATAACTAATAAAGACACACAGTGATCACCACTGTACTTAATAACAGTAACTAACAATACTAATAACTAATAAAGACACACAGTGATCACCACTGTACTTAATAACAGTAACTAATAACACTAATAACTAATAAAGACACACAGTGATCACCACTGTACTTAATAACAGCAACTAATAACACTAATAACTAATAAAGACACACAGTGATCACCACTGTACTTAATAACAGCAACTAATAATATAATAACTAATAAAGACACACAGTGATCACCACTGTACTTAATAACAGTAACTAATAACACTAATAACTAATAAAGACACACAGTGATCACCACTGTACTTAATAACAGTAACTAATAATACTAATAACTAATAAAGACACACAGTGATCACCACTGTACTTAATAACAGTAACTAATAATACTAATAACCAATAAAGACACACAGTGATCACCACTGTACTTAATAACAGTAACTAACAATACTAATAACTAATAAAGACACACAGTGATCACCACTGTACTTAATAACAGTAACTAATAACACTAATAACTAATAAAGACACACAGTGATCACCACTGTACTTAATAACAGCAACTAATAACACTAATAACTAATAAAGACACACAGTGATCACCACTGTACTTAATAACAGCAACTAATAACACTAATAACTAATAAAGACACACAGTGATCACCACTGTACTTAATAACAGTAACTAATAACACTAATAACTAATAAAGACACACAGTGATCACCACTGTACTTAATAACAGTAACTAATAACACTAATAACTAATAAAGACACACAGTGATCACCACTGTACTTAATAACAGTAACTAATAATATAATAACTAATAAAGACACACAGTGATCACCACTGTACTTAATAACAGTAACTAATAATACTAATAACTAATAAAGACACACAGTGATCACCACTGTACTTAATAACAGTAACTAATAATACTAATAACTAATAAAGACACACAGTGATCACCACTGTACTTAATAACAGTAACTAATAATATAATAACTAATAAAGACACACAGTGATCACCACTGTACTTAATAACAGTAACTAATAACACTAATAACTAATAAAGACACACAGTGATCACCACTGTACTTAATAACAGTAACTAATAATATAATAACTAATAAAGACACACAGTGATCACCACTGTACTTAATAACAGTAACTAATAATACTAATAACTAATAAAGACACACAGTGATCACCACTGTACTTAATAACAGTAACTAATAATACTAATAACTAATAAAGACACACAGTGATCACCACTGTACTTAATAACAGCAACTAATAACACTAATAACTAATAAAGACACACAGTGATCACCACTGTACTTAATAACAGTAACTAATAATACTAATAACTAATAAAGACACACAGTGATCACCACTGTACTTAATAACAGCAACTAATAATACTAATAACTAATAAAGACACACAGTGATCATCACTGTACTTAATAACAGTAACTAATAACACTAATAACTAATAAAGACACAGTGATCACCACTGTACTTAATAACAGGAACTAATAACACTAATAACTAATAAAGACACACAGTGATCACCACTGTACTTAATAACAGTAACTAATAATACTAATAACTAATAAAGACACAGTGATCACCACTGTACTTAATAACAGCAACTAATAATACTAATAACTAATAAAGACACACAGTGATCACCACTGTACTTAATAACAGCAACTAATAATACTAATAACTAATAAAGACACACAGTGATCACCACTGTACTTAATAACAGCAACTAATAATACTAATAACTAATAAAGACACACAGTGATCACCACTGTACTTAATAACAGCAACTAATAATACTAATAACTAATAAAGACACACAGTGATCACCACTGTACTTAATAACAGTAACTAATAATATAATAACTAATAAAGACACACAGTGATCACCACTGTACTTAATAACAGTAACTAATAACACTAATAACTAATAAAGACACAGTGATCACCACTGTACTTAATAACAGTAACTAATAACACTAATAACTAATAAAGACACACAGTGATCACCACTGTACTTAATAACAGTAACTAATAATATAATAACTAATAAAGACACACAGTGATCACCACTGTACTTAATAACAGTAACTAATAATACTAATAACTAATAAAGACACACAGTGATCACCACTGTACTTAATAACAGTAACTAATAACACTAATAACTAATAAAGACGCACAGTGATCACCACTGTACTTAATAACAGTAACTAATAACACTAATAACTAATAAAGACACACAGTGATCACCACTGTACTTAATAACAGTAACTAATAATACTAATAACTAATAAAGACACACAGTGATCACCACTGTACTTAATAACAGTAACTAATAACACTAATAACTAATAAAGACACACAGTGATCACCACTGTACTTAATAACAGTAACTAATAACACTAATAACTAATAAAGACACACAGTGATCACCACTGTACTTAATAACAGTAACTAATAATACTAATAACTAATAAAGACACACAGTGATCACCACTGTACTTAATAACAGTAACTAATAACACTAATAACTAATAAAGACACACAGTGATCACCACTGTACTTAATAACAGTAACTAATAATACTAATAACTAATAAAGACGCACAGTGATCACCACTGTACTTAATAACAGTAACTAATAACACTAATAACTAATAAAGACGCACAGTGATCACCACTGTACTTAATAACAGTAACTAATAACACTAATAACTAATAAAGACACACAGTGATCACCACTGTACTTAATAACAGTAACTAATAATACTAATAACTAATAAAGACGCACAGTGATCACCACTGTACTTAATAACAGTAACTAATAATACTAATAACTAATAAAGACACACAGTGATCACCACTGTACTTAATAACAGTAACTAATAACACTAATAACTAATAAAGACACACAGTGATCACCACTGTACTTAATAACAGCAACTAATAATATAATAACTAATAAAGACACACAGTGATCACCACTGTACTTAATAACAGTAACTAATAACACTAATAACTCATAAATACACACAGTGATCACCACTGTACTTAATAACAGTAACTAATAACACTAATAACTAATAAAGACACACAGTGATCACCACTGTACTTAATAACAGTAACTAATAACTAATAAAGACACACAGTGATCACCACTGTACTTAATAACAGCAACTAATAATATAATAACTAATAAAGACACACAGTGATCACCACTGTACTTAATAACAGTAACTAATAACACTAATAACTCATAAATACACACAGTGATCACCACTGTACTTAATAACAGTAACTAATAACACTAATAACTCATAAATACACACAGTGATCACCACTGTACTTAATAACAGAAACTAATAACACTAATAACTAATAAAGACACACAGTGATCACCACTGTACTTAATAACAGTAACTAATAATATAATAACTAATAAAGACACACAGTGATCACCACTGTACTTAATAACAGTAACTAATAATACTAATAACTAATAAAGACACACAGTGATCACCACTGTACTTAATAACAGTAACTAATAACACTAATAACTAATAAAGACACACAGTGATCACCACTGTACTTAATAACAGTAACTAATAACACTAATAACTAATAAAGACACACAGTGATCACCACTGTACTTAATAACAGTAACTAATAATATAATAACTAATAAAGACACACAGTGATCACCACTGTACTTAATAACAGTAACTAATAATACTAATAACTAATAAAGACGCACAGTGATCACCACTGTACTTAATAACAGTAACTAATAACACTAATAACTAATAAAGACGCACAGTGATCACCACTGTACTTAATAACAGTAACTAATAACACTAATAACTAATAAAGACACACAGTGATCACCACTGTACTTAATAACAGTAACTAATAATACTAATAACTAATAAAGACACACAGTGATCACCACTGTACTTAATAACAGTAACTAATAACACTAATAACTAATAAAGACACACAGTGATCACCACTGTACTTAATAACAGTAACTAATAATACTAATAACTAATAAAGACACACAGTGATCACCACTGTACTTAATAACAGTAACTAATAACACTAATAACTAATAAAGACACACAGTGATCACCACTGTACTTAATAACAGTAACTAATAATACTAATAACTAATAAAGACGCACAGTGATCACCACTGTACTTAATAACAGTAACTAATAATACTAATAACTAATAAAGACACACAGTGATCACCACTGTACTTAATAACAGTAACTAATAACACTAATAACTAATAAAGACACACAGTGATCACCACTGTACTTAATAACAGCAACTAATAATATAATAACTAATAAAGACACACAGTGATCACCACTGTACTTAATAACAGTAACTAATAACACTAATAACTCATAAATACACACAGTGATCACCACTGTACTTAATAACAGTAACTAATAACACTAATAACTAATAAAGACACACAGTGATCACCACTGTACTTAATAACAGTAACTAATAACACTAATAACTAATAAAGACACACAGTGATCACCACTGTACTTAATAACAGTAACTAATAATACTAATAACTAATAAAGACACACAGTGATCACCACTGTACTTAATAACAGCAACTAATAATATAATAACTAATAAAGACACACAGTGATCACCACTGTACTTAATAACAGTAACTAATAACACTAATAACTCATAAATACACACAGTGATCACCACTGTACTTAATAACAGTAACTAATAACACTAATAACTCATAAATACACACAGTGATCACCACTGTACTTAATAACAGAAACTAATAACACTAATAACTAATAAAGACACACAGTGATCACCACTGTACTTAATAACAGTAACTAATAATATAATAACTAATAAAGACACACAGTGATCACCACTGTACTTAATAACAGTAACTAATAATACTAATAACTAATAAAGACACACAGTGATCACCACTGTACTTAATAACAGTAACTAATAACACTAATAACTAATAAAGACACACAGTGATCACCACTGTACTTAATAACAGTAACTAATAATATAATAACTAATAAAGACACACAGTGATCACCACTGTACTTAATAACAGTAACTAATAATACTAATAACTAATAAAGACGCACAGTGATCACCACTGTACTTAATAACAGTAACTAATAACACTAATAACTAATAAAGACGCACAGTGATCACCACTGTACTTAATAACAGTAACTAATAATATAATAACTAATAAAGACACACAGTGATCACCACTGTACTTAATAACAGTAACTAATAATACTAATAACTAATAAAGACGCACAGTGATCACCACTGTACTTAATAACAGTAACTAATAACACTAATAACTAATAAAGACACACAGTGATCACCACTGTACTTAATAACAGTAACTAATAATATAATAACTAATAAAGACACACAGTGATCACCACTGTACTTAATAACAGTAACTAATAATACTAATAACTAATAAAGACGCACAGTGATCACCACTGTACTTAATAACAGTCACTAATAACACTAATAACTAATAAAGACACACAGTGATCACCACTGTACTTAATAACAGTAACTAATAACACTAATAACTAATAAAGACGCACAGTGATCACCACTGTACTTAATAACAGTAACTAATAACACTAATAACTAATAAAGACACACAGTGATCACCACTGTACTTAATAACAGTAACTAATAATACTAATAACTAATAAAGACACACAGTGATCACCACTGTACTTAATAACAGTAACTAATAACACTAATAACTAATAAAGACACACAGTGATCACCACTGTACTTAATAACAGTAACTAATAATACTAATAACTAATAAAGACACACAGTGATCACCACTGTACTTAATAACAGTAACTAATAACACTAATAACTAATAAAGACACACAGTGATCACCACTGTACTTAATAACAGTAACTAATAACACTAATAACTAATAAAGACACACAGTGATCACCACTGTACTTAATAACAGTAACTAATAATACTAATAACTAATAAAGACACACAGTGATCACCACTGTACTTAATAACAGTAACTAATAACACTAATAACTAATAAAGACACACAGTGATCACCACTGTACTTAATAACAGTAACTAATAATACTAATAACTAATAAAGACGCACAGTGATCACCACTGTACTTAATAACAGTAACTAATAACACTAATAACTAATAAAGACGCACAGTGATCACCACTGTACTTAATAACAGTAACTAATAACACTAATAACTAATAAAGACACACAGTGATCACCACTGTACTTAATAACAGTAACTAATAACACTAATAACTAATAAAGACACACAGTGATCACCACTGTACTTAATAACAGCAACTAATAATATAATAACTAATAAAGACACACAGTGATCACCACTGTACTTAATAACAGTAACTAATAACACCAATAACTCATAAATACACACAGTGATCACCACTGTACTTAATAACAGTAACTAATAACACTAATAACTAATAAAGACACACAGTGATCACCACTGTACTTAATAACAGTAACTAATAACACTAATAACTAATAAAGACACACAGTGATCACCACTGTACTTAATAACAGTAACTAATAACACTAATAACTAATAAAGACACACAGTGATCACCACTGTACTTAATAACAGTAACTAATAATACTAATAACTAATAAAGACACACAGTGATCACCACTGTACTTAATAACAGTAACTAATAATACTAATAACTAATAAAGACACACAGTGATCACCACTGTACTTAATAACAGTAACTAATAACACTAATAACTAATAAAGACACACAGTGATCACCACTGTACTTAATAACAGTAACTAATAACACTAATAACTAATAAAGACACACAGTGATCACCACTGTACTTAATAACAGTAACTAATAACACTAATAACTAATAAAGACACACAGTGATCACCACTGTACTTAATAACAGTAACTAATAACACTAATAACTAATAAAGACACACAGTGATCACCACTGTACTTAATAACAGTAACTAATAATACTAATAACTAATAAAGACACACAGTGATCACCACTGTACTTAATAACAGTAACTAATAACACTAATAACTAATAAAGACACACAGTGATCACCACTGTACTTAATAACAGTAACTAATAACACTAATAACTAATAAAGACACACAGTGATCACCACTGTACTTAATAACAGTAACTAATAATATAATAACTAATAAAGACACACAGTGATCACCACTGTACTTAATAACAGTAACTAATAACACTAATAACTAATAAAGACACACAGTGATCACCACTGTACTTAATAACAGTAACTAATAATACTAATAACTAATAAAGACACACAGTGATCACCACTGTACTTAATAACAGTAACTAATAACACTAATAACTAATAAAGACACACAGTGATCACCACTGTACTTAATAACAGCAACTAATAACACTAATAACTAATAAAGACACACAGTGATCACCACTGTACTTAATAACAGTAACTAATAATATAATAACTCATAAAGACACACAGTGATCACCACTGTACTTAATAACAGTAACTAATAATATAATAACTCATAAAGACACACAGTGATCACCACTGTACTTAATAACAGCAACTAATAACACTAATAACTAATAAAGACACACAGTGATCACCACTGTACTTAATAACAGAAACTAATAACACTAATAACTAATAAAGACACACAGTGATCACCACTGTACTTAATAACAGTAACTAATAACACTAATAACTAATAAAGACACACAGTGATCACCACTGTACTTAATAACAGAAACTAATAACACTAATAACTAATAAAGACACACAGTGATCACCACTGTACTTAATAACAGCAACTAATAACACTAATAACTAATAAAGACACACAGTGATCACCACTGTACTTAATAACAGTAACTAATAACACTAATAACTAATAAAGACACACAGTGATCACCACTGTACTTAATAACAGTAACTAATAACACTAATAACTAATAAAGACACACAGTGATCACCACTGTACTTAATAACAGTAACTAATAATACTAATAACTAATAAAGACACACAGTGATCACCACTGTACTTAATAACAGTAACTAATAACACTAATAACTAATAAAGACACACAGTGATCACCACTGTACTTAATAACAGTAACTAATAATACTAATAACTAATAAAGACGCACAGTGATCACCACTGTACTTAATAACAGTAACTAATAACACTAATAACTAATAAAGACGCACAGTGATCACCACTGTACTTAATAACAGTAACTAATAACACTAATAACTAATAAAGACACACAGTGATCACCACTGTACTTAATAACAGTAACTAATAATACTAATAACTAATAAAGACGCACAGTGATCACCACTGTACTTAATAACAGTAACTAATAATACTAATAACTAATAAAGACACACAGTGATCACCACTGTACTTAATAACAGTAACTAATAACACTAATAACTAATAAAGACACACAGTGATCACCACTGTACTTAATAACAGCAACTAATAATATAATAACTAATAAAGACACACAGTGATCACCACTGTACTTAATAACAGTAACTAATAACACTAATAACTCATAAATACACACAGTGATCACCACTGTACTTAATAACAGTAACTAATAACACTAATAACTAATAAAGACACACAGTGATCACCACTGTACTTAATAACAGTAACTAATAACTAATAAAGACACACAGTGATCACCACTGTACTTAATAACAGCAACTAATAATATAATAACTAATAAAGACACACAGTGATCACCACTGTACTTAATAACAGTAACTAATAACACTAATAACTCATAAATACACACAGTGATCACCACTGTACTTAATAACAGTAACTAATAACACTAATAACTCATAAATACACACAGTGATCACCACTGTACTTAATAACAGAAACTAATAACACTAATAACTAATAAAGACACACAGTGATCACCACTGTACTTAATAACAGTAACTAATAATATAATAACTAATAAAGACACACAGTGATCACCACTGTACTTAATAACAGTAACTAATAATACTAATAACTAATAAAGACACACAGTGATCACCACTGTACTTAATAACAGTAACTAATAACACTAATAACTAATAAAGACACACAGTGATCACCACTGTACTTAATAACAGTAACTAATAACACTAATAACTAATAAAGACACACAGTGATCACCACTGTACTTAATAACAGTAACTAATAATATAATAACTAATAAAGACACACAGTGATCACCACTGTACTTAATAACAGTAACTAATAATACTAATAACTAATAAAGACGCACAGTGATCACCACTGTACTTAATAACAGTAACTAATAACACTAATAACTAATAAAGACGCACAGTGATCACCACTGTACTTAATAACAGTAACTAATAACACTAATAACTAATAAAGACACACAGTGATCACCACTGTACTTAATAACAGTAACTAATAATACTAATAACTAATAAAGACACACAGTGATCACCACTGTACTTAATAACAGTAACTAATAACACTAATAACTAATAAAGACACACAGTGATCACCACTGTACTTAATAACAGTAACTAATAATACTAATAACTAATAAAGACACACAGTGATCACCACTGTACTTAATAACAGTAACTAATAACACTAATAACTAATAAAGACACACAGTGATCACCACTGTACTTAATAACAGCAACTAATAATACTAATAACTAATAAAGACACACAGTGATCACCACTGTACTTAATAACAGTAACTAATAACACTAATAACTAATAAAGACACACAGTGATCACCACTGTACTTAATAACAGTAACTAATAATACTAATAACTAATAAAGACGCACAGTGATCACCACTGTACTTAATAACAGTAACTAATAATACTAATAACTAATAAAGACACACAGTGATCACCACTGTACTTAATAACAGTAACTAATAACACTAATAACTAATAAAGACACACAGTGATCACCACTGTACTTAATAACAGCAACTAATAATATAATAACTAATAAAGACACACAGTGATCACCACTGTACTTAATAACAGTAACTAATAACACTAATAACTCATAAATACACACAGTGATCACCACTGTACTTAATAACAGTAACTAATAACACTAATAACTAATAAAGACACACAGTGATCACCACTGTACTTAATAACAGTAACTAATAACACTAATAACTAATAAAGACACACAGTGATCACCACTGTACTTAATAACAGTAACTAATAATACTAATAACTAATAAAGACACACAGTGATCACCACTGTACTTAATAACAGCAACTAATAATATAATAACTAATAAAGACACACAGTGATCACCACTGTACTTAATAACAGTAACTAATAACACTAATAACTCATAAATACACACAGTGATCACCACTGTACTTAATAACAGTAACTAATAACACTAATAACTCATAAATACACACAGTGATCACCACTGTACTTAATAACAGAAACTAATAACACTAATAACTAATAAAGACACACAGTGATCACCACTGTACTTAATAACAGTAACTAATAATATAATAACTAATAAAGACACACAGTGATCACCACTGTACTTAATAACAGTAACTAATAATACTAATAACTAATAAAGACACACAGTGATCACCACTGTACTTAATAACAGTAACTAATAACACTAATAACTAATAAAGACACACAGTGATCACCACTGTACTTAATAACAGTAACTAATAATATAATAACTAATAAAGACACACAGTGATCACCACTGTACTTAATAACAGTAACTAATAATACTAATAACTAATAAAGACGCACAGTGATCACCACTGTACTTAATAACAGTAACTAATAACACTAATAACTAATAAAGACGCACAGTGATCACCACTGTACTTAATAACAGTAACTAATAATATAATAACTAATAAAGACACACAGTGATCACCACTGTACTTAATAACAGTAACTAATAATACTAATAACTAATAAAGACGCACAGTGATCACCACTGTACTTAATAACAGTAACTAATAACACTAATAACTAATAAAGACACACAGTGATCACCACTGTACTTAATAACAGTAACTAATAATATAATAACTAATAAAGACACACAGTGATCACCACTGTACTTAATAACAGTAACTAATAATACTAATAACTAATAAAGACGCACAGTGATCACCACTGTACTTAATAACAGTCACTAATAACACTAATAACTAATAAAGACACACAGTGATCACCACTGTACTTAATAACAGTAACTAATAACACTAATAACTAATAAAGACGCACAGTGATCACCACTGTACTTAATAACAGTAACTAATAACACTAATAACTAATAAAGACACACAGTGATCACCACTGTACTTAATAACAGTAACTAATAATACTAATAACTAATAAAGACACACAGTGATCACCACTGTACTTAATAACAGTAACTAATAATACTAATAACTAATAAAGACACACAGTGATCACCACTGTACTTAATAACAGTAACTAATAACACTAATAACTAATAAAGACACACAGTGATCACCACTGTACTTAATAACAGTAACTAATAATATAATAACTAATAAAGACACACAGTGATCACCACTGTACTTAATAACAGTAACTAATAACACTAATAACTAATAAAGACACACAGTGATCACCACTGTACTTAATAACAGTAACTAATAACACTAATAACTAATAAAGACACACAGTGATCACCACTGTACTTAATAACAGTAACTAATAATACTAATAACTAATAAAGACACACAGTGATCACCACTGTACTTAATAACAGTAACTAATAACACTAATAACTAATAAAGACACACAGTGATCACCACTGTACTTAATAACAGTAACTAATAACACTAATAACTAATAAAGACACACAGTGATCACCACTGTACTTAATAACAGTAACTAATAATACTAATAACTAATAAAGACACACAGTGATCACCACTGTACTTAATAACAGTAACTAATAACACTAATAACTAATAAAGACACACAGTGATCACCACTGTACTTAATAACAGTAACTAATAACACTAATAACTAATAAAGACACACAGTGATCACCACTGTACTTAATAACAGTAACTAATAATACTAATAACTAATAAAGACACACAGTGATCACCACTGTACTTAATAACAGTAACTAATAACACTAATAACTAATAAAGACACACAGTGATCACCACTGTACTTAATAACAGTAACTAATAATACTAATAACTAATAAAGACGCACAGTGATCACCACTGTACTTAATAACAGTAACTAATAACACTAATAACTAATAAAGACGCACAGTGATCACCACTGTACTTAATAACAGTAACTAATAACACTAATAACTAATAAAGACACACAGTGATCACCACTGTACTTAATAACAGTAACTAATAACACTAATAACTAATAAAGACACACAGTGATCACCACTGTACTTAATAACAGCAACTAATAATATAATAACTAATAAAGACACACAGTGATCACCACTGTACTTAATAACAGTAACTAATAACACCAATAACTCATAAATACACACAGTGATCACCACTGTACTTAATAACAGTAACTAATAACACTAATAACTAATAAAGACACACAGTGATCACCACTGTACTTAATAACAGTAACTAATAACACTAATAACTAATAAAGACACACAGTGATCACCACTGTACTTAATAACAGCAACTAATAATATAATAACTAATAAAGACACACAGTGATCACCACTGTACTTAATAACAGTAACTAATAACACTAATAACTCATAAATACACACAGTGATCACCACTGTACTTAATAACAGTAACTAATAACACTAATAACTAATAAAGACACACAGTGATCACCACTGTACTTAATAACAGTAACTAATAACACTAATAACTAATAAAGACACACAGTGATCACCACTGTACTTAATAACAGTAACTAATAACACTAATAACTAATAAAGACACACAGTGATCACCACTGTACTTAATAACAGTAACTAATAATACTAATAACTAATAAAGACACACAGTGATCACCACTGTACTTAATAACAGTAACTAATAATACTAATAACTAATAAAGACACACAGTGATCACCACTGTACTTAATAACAGTAACTAATAATACTAATAACTAATAAAGACACACAGTGATCACCACTGTACTTAATAACAGTAACTAATAACACTAATAACTAATAAAGACACACAGTGATCACCACTGTACTTAATAACAGTAACTAATAACACTAATAACTCATAAATACACACAGTGATCACCACTGTACTTAATAACAGTAACTAATAACACTAATAACTAATAAAGACACACAGTGATCACCACTGTACTTAATAACAGTAACTAATAACACTAATAACTAATAAAGACACACAGTGATCACCACTGTACTTAATAACAGTAACTAATAACACTAATAACTAATAAAGACACACAGTGATCACCACTGTACTTAATAACAGTAACTAATAATACTAATAACTAATAAAGACACACAGTGATCACCACTGTACTTAATAACAGTAACTAATAACACTAATAACTAATAAAGACACACAGTGATCACCACTGTACTTAATAACAGTAACTAATAACACTAATAACTAATAAAGACACACAGTGATCACCACTGTACTTAATAACAGTAACTAATAATATAATAACTAATAAAGACACACAGTGATCACCACTGTACTTAATAACAGTAACTAATAACACTAATAACTAATAAAGACACACAGTGATCACCACTGTACTTAATAACAGTAACTAATAATACTAATAACTAATAAAGACACACAGTGATCACCACTGTACTTAATAACAGTAACTAATAACACTAATAACTAATAAAGACACACAGTGATCACCACTGTACTTAATAACAGCAACTAATAACACTAATAACTAATAAAGACACACAGTGATCACCACTGTACTTAATAACAGTAACTAATAATATAATAACTCATAAAGACACACAGTGATCACCACTGTACTTAATAACAGTAACTAATAATATAATAACTCATAAAGACACACAGTGATCACCACTGTACTTAATAACAGCAACTAATAACACTAATAACTAATAAAGACACACAGTGATCACCACTGTACTTAATAACAGAAACTAATAACACTAATAACTAATAAAGACACACAGTGATCACCACTGTACTTAATAACAGTAACTAATAACACTAATAACTAATAAAGACACACAGTGATCACCACTGTACTTAATAACAGCAACTAATAATACTAATAACTAATAAAGACACACAGTGATCACCACTGTACTTAATAACAGTAACTAATAACACTAATAACTAATAAAGACACACAGTGATCACCACTGTACTTAATAACAGTAACTAATAACACTAATAACTAATAAAGACACACAGTGATCACCACTGTACTTAATAACAGTAACTAATAACACTAATAACTAATAAAGACACACAGTGATCACCACTGTACTTAATAACAGTAACTAATAATACTAATAACTAATAAAGACGCACAGTGATCACCACTGTACTTAATAACAGTAACTAATAACACTAATAACTAATAAAGACACAGTGATCACCACTGTACTTAATAACAGTAACTAATAACACTAATAACTAATAAAGACACACAGTGATCACCACTGTAGAGTGTTTCTCTCTGTAGTCTGTTAAACTGTGTCCTGTGTTCTGTTTATAAGCTCAGGATCCATTTCTACCGGCGGGATGCGATCGTCTTATTTATGAATTATTTGCGTCTGTACGTTTTGAAATTCAGATTGTGACGTCATTATTAAATAACCCAGAATATGATTATTG
>JAFEUB010001703.1:0-15000 GCA_024529925.1 Ophthalmolycus amberensis
CCTAATAACTAATAAAGACACACAGTGATCACCACTGTACTTAATAACAGTAACTAAAATATACTAATAACTAATAAGACACACAGTGATCACCACTGTACTTAATAACAGTAACTAATAATACTAATAACTAATAAGACACACAGTGATCACCACTGTACTTAATAACAGTAACTAATAATACTAATAACTAATAAAGACACACAGTGATCACCACTGTACTTAATAACAGTAACTAATAATATAATAACTAATAAAGACACACAGTGATCACCACTGTACTTAATAACAGTAACTAATAATATAATAACTAATAAAGACACACAGTGATCACCACTGTACTTAATAACAGTAACTAATAATACTAATAACTAATAAAGACACACAGTGATCACCACTGTACTTAATAACAGTAACTAATAATACTAATAACTAATAAAGACACACAGTGATCACCACTGTACTTAATAACAGTAACTAATAATATAATAACTAATAAAGACACAGTGATCACCACTGTACTTAATAACAGTAACTAATAATACTAATAACTAATAAAGACACACAGTGATCACCACTGTACTTAATAACAGTAACTAATAATACTAATAACTAATAAAGACACAGTGATCACCACTGTACTTAATAACAGTAACTAATAATAATAACTAATAAAGACACAGTGATCACCACTGTACTTAATAACAGTAACTAATAATACTAATAACTAATAAAGACACACAGTGATCACCACTGTACTTAATAACAGTAACTAATAATACTAATAACTAATAAAGACACACAGTGATCACCACTGTACTTAATAACAGTAACTAATAATAATAACTAATAAAGACACACAGTGATCACCACTGTACTTAATAACAGTAACTAATAATACTAATAACTAATAAAGACACACAGTGATCACCACTGTACTTAATAACAGTAACTAATAATACTAATAACTAATAAAGACACACAGTGATCACCACTGTACTTAATAACAGTAACTAATACAACTAATAACTAATAAAGACACACAGTGATCACCACTGTACTTAATAACAGTAACTAATAATACTAATAACTAATAAAGACACACAGTGATCACCACTGTACTTAATAACAGTAACTAATAATACTAATAACTAATAAAGACACACAGTGATCACCACTGTACTTAATAACAGTAACTAATAATACTAATAACTAATAAAGACACACAGTGATCACCACTGTACTTAATAACAGTAACTAATAATACTAATAACTAATAAAGACACACAGTGATCACCACTGTACTTAATAACAGTAACTAATAATACTAATAACTAATAAAGACACACAGTGATCACCACTGTACTTAATAACAGTAACTAATAATATAATAACTAATAAAGACACACAGTGATCACCACTGTACTTAATAACAGTAACTAATAATACTAATAACTAATAAAGACACACAGTGATCACCACTGTACTTAATAACAGTAACTAATACAATAATAACTAATAAAGACACACAGTGATCACCACTGTACTTATAACAGTAACTAATAACACTAATAACTAATAAAGACACACAGTGATCACCACTGTACTTAATAACAGTAACTAATAATACTAATAACTAATAAAGACACACAGTGATCACCACTGTACTTAATAACAGTAACTAATAATACTAATAACTAATAAAGACACACAGTGATCACCACTGTACTTAATAACAGTAACTAATAATACTAATAACTAATAAAGACACACAGTGATCACCACTGTACTTAATAACAGTAACTAATAACACTAATAACTAATAAAGACACACAGTGATCACCACTGTACTTAATAACAGTAACTAATAATACTAATAACTAATAAAGACACACAGTGATCACCACTGTACTTAATAACAGTAACTAATAATACTAATAACTAATAAAGACACACAGTGATCACCACTGTACTTAATAACAGTAACTAATAATACTAATAACTAATAAAGACACACAGTGATCACCACTGTACTTAATAACAGTAACTAATAATATAATAACTAATAAAGACACACAGTGATCACCACTGTACTTAATAACAGTAACTAATAATACTAATAACTAATAAAGACACACAGTGATCACCACTGTACTTAATAACAGTAACTAATAATACTAATAACTAATAAAGACACACAGTGATCACCACTGTACTTAATAACAGTAACTAATAATATAATAACTAATAAAGACACAGTGATCACCACTGTACTTAATAACAGTAACTAATAATACTAATAACTAATAAAGACACACAGTGATCACCACTGTACTTAATAACAGTAACTAATAATATATAACTAATAAAGACACACAGTGATCACCACTGTACTTAATAACAGTAACTAATAATACTAATAACTAATAAAGACACACAGTGATCACCACTGTACTTAATAACAGTAACTAATAATACTAATAACTAATAAAGACACACAGTGATCACCACTGTACTTAATAACAGTAACTAATAATACTAATAACTAATAAAGACACACAGTGATCACCACTGTACTTAATAACAGTAACTAATAATATAATAACTAATAAAGACACACAGTGATCACCACTGTACTTAATAACAGTAACTAATAATATAATAACTAATAAAGACACACAGTGATCACCACTGTACTTAATAACAGTAACTAATAATACTAATAACTAATAAAGACACACAGTGATCACCACTGTACTTAATAACAGTAACTATAATACTAATAACTAATAAAGACACACAGTGATCACCACTGTACTTAATAACAGTAACTAATAATATAATAACTAATAAAGACACACAGTGATCACCACTGTACTTAATAACAGTAACTAATAATACTAATAACTAATAAAGACACACAGTGATCACCACTGTACTTAATAACAGTAACTAATAATATAATAACTAATAAAGACACACAGTGATCACCACTGTACTTAATAACAGTAACTAATAATACTAATAACTAAAGACACACAGTGATCACCACTGTACTTAATAACAGTAACTAATAATACTAATAACTAATAAAGACACACAGTGATCACACACTGTACTTAATAACAGTAACTAATAATACTAATAACTAATAAAGACACACAGTGATCACCACTGTACTTAATAACAGTAACTAATAATACTAATAACTAATAAAGACACACAGTGATCACCACTGTACTTAATAACAGTAACTAATAATACTAATAACTAATAAAGACACACAGTGATCACCACTGTACTTAATAACAGTAACTAATAATACTAATAACTAATAAAGACACACAGTGATCACCACTGTACTTAATAACAGTAACTAATAATACTAATAACTAATAAAGACACACAGTGATCACCACTGTACTTAATAACAGTAACTAATAATACTAATAACTAATAAAGACACACAGTGATCACCACTGTACTTAATAACAGTAACTAATAATACTAATAACTAATAAAGACACACAGTGATCACCACTGTACTTAATAACAGTAACTAATAATACTAATAACTAATAAAGACACACAGTGATCACCACTGTACTTAATAACAGTAACTAATAATATAATAACTAATAAAGACACACAGTGATCACCACTGTACTTAATAACAGTAACTAATAATACTAATAACTAATAAAGACACACAGTGATCACCACTGTACTTAATAACAGTAACTAATAATATAATAACTAATAAAGACACACAGTGATCACCACTGTACTTAATAACAGTAACTAATAATATAATAACTAATAAAGACACACAGTGATCACCACTGTACTTAATAACAGTAACTAATAATATAATAACTAATAAAGACACACAGTGATCACCACTGTACTTAATAACAGTAACTAATAATACTAATAACTAATAAAGACACACAGTGATCACCACTGTACTTAATAACAGTAACTAATAATACTAATAACTAATAAAGACACACAGTGATCACCACTGTACTTAATAACAGTAACTAATAATATAATAACTAATAAAGACACACAGTGATCACCACTGTACTTAATAACAGTAACTAATAACACTAATAACTAATAAAGACACACAGTGATCACCACTGTACTTAATAACAGTAACTAATAATACTAATAACTAATAAAGACACACAGTGATCACCACTGTACTTAATAACAGTAACTAATAATACTAATAACTAATAAAGACACACAGTGATCACCACTGTACTTAATAACAGTAACTAATAATACTAATAACTAATAAAGACACACAGTGATCACCACTGTACTTAATAACAGTAACTAATAATACTAATAACTAATAAAGACACACAGTGATCACCACTGTACTTAATAACAGTAACTAATAATATAATAACTAATAAAGACACACAGTGATCACCACTGTACTTAATAACAGTAACTAATAATACTAATAACTAATAAAGACACAGTGATCACCACTGTACTTAATAACAGTAACTAATAATACTAATAACTAATAAAGACACACAGTGATCACCACTGTACTTAATAACAGTAACTAATAATACTAATAATCAATAAAGACACAGTGATCACCACTGTACTTAATAACAGTAACTAATAATATAATAACTAATAAAGACACACAGTGATCACCACTGTACTTAATAACAGTAACTAATAATATAATAACTAATAAAGACACACTGATCACCACTGTACTTAATAACAGCAACTAATAATATAATAACTAATAAAGACACACAGTGATCACCACTGTACTTAATAACAGCAACTAATAATACTAATAACTAATAAAGACACAGTGATCATCACTGTACTTAATAACAGTAACTAATAATATAATAACTAATAAAGACACACAGTGATCACCACTGTACTTAATAACAGCAACTAATAATACTAATAACTAATAAAGACACACAGTGATCATCACTGTACTTAATAACAGCAACTAATAATACTAATAACTAATAAAGACACACAGTGATCACCACTGTACTTAATAACAGCAACTAATAATACTAATAACTAATAAAGACACACAGTGATCACCACTGTACTTAATAACAGTAACTAATAATATAATAACTAATAAAGACACAGTGATCACCACTGTACTTAATAACAGTAACTAATAATACTAATAACTAATAAAGACACACAGTGATCATCACTGTACTTAATAACAGTAACTAATAATATAATAACTAATAAAGACACACAGTGATCACCACTGTACTTAATAACAGTAACTAATAATACTAATAACTAATAAAGACACACAGTGATCATCACTGTACTTAATAACAGTAACTAATAATATAATAACTAATAAAGACACACAGTGATCACCACTGTACTTAATAACAGCAACTAATAATACTAATAACTAATAAAGACACAGTGATCACCACTGTACTTAATAACAGTAACTAATAATATAATAACTAATAAAGACACACAGTGATCACCACTGTACTTAATAACAGTAACTAATAATATAATAACTAATAAAGACACACAGTGATCACCACTGTACTTAATAACAGCAACTAATAATATAATAACTAATAAAGACACACTGATCACCACTGTACTTAATAACAGTAACTAATAATACTAATAACTAATAAAGACACAGTGATCACCACTGTACTTAATAACAGCAACTAATAATACTAATAACTAATAAAGACACAGTGATCACCACTGTACTTAATAACAGTAACTAATAATATAATAACTAATAAAGACACACAGTGATCACCACTGTACTTAATAACAGCAACTAATAATATAATAACTAATAAAGACACACTGATCACCACTGTACTTAATAACAGTAACTAATAATATAATAACTAATAAAGACACACTGATCACCACTGTACTTAATAACAGCAACTAATAATATAATAACTAATAAAGACACACAGTGATCACCACTGTACTTAATAACAGCAACTAATAATACTAATAACTAATAAAGACACAGTGATCATCACTGTACTTAATAACAGTAACTAATAATATAATAACTAATAAAGACACACAGTGATCACCACTGTACTTAATAACAGCAACTAATAATACTAATAACTAATAAAGACACACAGTGATCATCACTGTACTTAATAACAGCAACTAATAATACTAATAACTAATAAAGACACACAGTGATCACCACTGTACTTAATAACAGCAACTAATAATACTAATAACTAATAAAGACACACAGTGATCACCACTGTACTTAATAACAGTAACTAATAATACTAATAACTAATAAAGACACACAGTGATCATCACTGTACTTAATAACAGTAACTAATAATATAATAACTAATAAAGACACACAGTGATCACCACTGTACTTAATAACAGCAACTAATAATATAATAACTAATAAAGACACACAGTGATCACCACTGTACTTAATAACAGTAACTAATAATATAATAACTAATAAAGACACACAGTGATCACCACTGTACTTAATAACAGTAACTAATAATATAATAACTAATAAAGACACACAGTGATCATCACTGTACTTAATAACAGTAACTAATAATATAATAACTAATAAAGACACACAGTGATCATCACTGTACTTAATAACAGTAACTAATAATATAATAACTAATAAAGACACACAGTGATCACCACTGTACTTAATAACAGTAACTAATAACACTAATAACTAATAAAGACACACAGTGATCACCACTGTACTTAATAACAGTAACTAATAACACTAATAACTAATAAAGACACACAGTGATCACCACTGTACTTAATAACAGCAACTAATAATACTAATAACTAATAAAGACACACAGTGATCACCACTGTACTTAATAACAGTAACTAATAACACTAATAACTAATAAAGACACACAGTGATCATCACTGTACTTAATAACAGTAACTAATAATATAATAACTAATAAAGACACACAGTGATCATCACTGTACTTAATAACAGTAACTAATAATATAATAACTAATAAAGACACACAGTGATCATCACTGTACTTAATAACAGTAACTAATAATATAATAACTAATAAAGACACACAGTGATCACCACTGTACTTAATAACAGTAACTAATAATATAATAACTAATAAAGACACACAGTGATCATCACTGTACTTAATAACAGTAACTAATAATATAATAACTAATAAAGACACACAGTGATCATCACTGTACTTAATAACAGTAACTAATAATACTAATAACTAATAAAGACACACAGTGATCATCACTGTACTTAATAACAGTAACTAATAATATAATAACTAATAAAGACACACAGTGATCACCACTGTACTTAATAACAGCAACTAATAATACTAATAACTAATAAAGACACAGTGATCACCACTGTACTTAATAACAGTAACTAATAACACTAATAACTAATAAAGACACACAGTGATCACCACTGTACTTAATAACAGTAACTAATAACACTAATAACTAATAAAGACACACAGTGATCACCACTGTACTTAATAACAGCAACTAATAATACTAATAACTAATAAAGACACACAGTGATCACCACTGTACTTAATAACAGTAACTAATAACACTAATAACTAATAAAGACACACAGTGATCACCACTGTACTTAATAACAGCAACTAATAATACTAATAACTAATAAAGACACACAGTGATCATCACTGTACTTAATAACAGCAACTAATAATACTAATAACTAATAAAGACACACAGTGATCACCACTGTACTTAATAACAGCAACTAATAATACTAATAACTAATAAAGACACACAGTGATCACCACTGTACTTAATAACAGTAACTAATAATATAATAACTAATAAAGACACAGTGATCACCACTGTACTTAATAACAGTAACTAATAATACTAATAACTAATAAAGACACACAGTGATCATCACTGTACTTAATAACAGTAACTAATAATATAATAACTAATAAAGACACACAGTGATCACCACTGTACTTAATAACAGCAACTAATAATATAATAACTAATAAAGACACAGTGATCACCACTGTACTTAATAACAGTAACTAATAATACTAATAACTAATAAAGACACACAGTGATCACCACTGTACTTAATAACAGCAACTAATAATACTAATAACTAATAAAGACACACAGTGATCACCACTGTACTTAATAACAGTAACTAATAACACTAATAACTAATAAAGACACACAGTGATCACCACTGTACTTAATAACAGTAACTAATAATACTAATAACTAATAAAGACACACAGTGATCACCACTGTACTTAATAACAGTAACTAATAACACTAATAACTAATAAAGACACACAGTGATCACCACTGTACTTAATAACAGCAACTAATAATACTAATAACTAATAAAGACACACAGTGATCATCACTGTACTTAATAACAGTAACTAATAACACTAATAACTAATAAAGACACACAGTGATCACCACTGTACTTAATAACAGTAACTAATAATACTAATAACTAATAAAGACACACAGTGATCACCACTGTACTTAATAACAGTAACTAATAACACTAATAACTAATAAAGACACACAGTGATCACCACTGTACTTAATAACAGCAACTAATAACACTAATAACTAATAAAGACACACAGTGATCACCACTGTACTTAATAACAGTAACTAATAATACTAATAACTAATAAAGACACACAGTGATCATCACTGTACTTAATAACAGTAACTAATAACACTAATAACTAATAAAGACACACAGTGATCACCACTGTACTTAATAACAGTAACTAATAATACTAATAACTAATAAAGACACACAGTGATCATCACTGTACTTAATAACAGTAACTAATAATACTAATAACTAATAAAGACACACAGTGATCACCACTGTACTTAATAACAGTAACTAATAACACTAATAACTAATAAAGACACACAGTGATCACCACTGTACTTAATAACAGTAACTAATAATACTAATAACTAATAAAGACACACAGTGATCATCACTGTACTTAATAACAGTAACTAATAATATAATAACTAATAAAGACACACAGTGATCACCACTGTACTTAATAACAGCAACTAATAATATAATAACTAATAAAGACACACAGTGATCACCACTGTACTTAATAACAGTAACTAATAATACTAATAACTAATAAAGACACACAGTGATCACCACTGTACTTAATAACAGCAACTAATAATATAATAACTAATAAAGACACACAGTGATCACCACTGTACTTAATAACAGTAACTAATAATATAATAACTAATAAAGACACACAGTGATCACCACTGTACTTAATAACAGTAATTAATAATATAATAACTAATAAAGACACACAGTGATCATCACTGTACTTAATAACAGTAACTAATAATATAATAACTAATAAAGACACAGTGATCACCACTGTACTTAATAACAGCAACTAATAACACTAATAACTAATAAAGACACACAGTGATCACCACTGTACTTAATAACAGCAACTAATAACACTAATAACTAATAAAGACACACAGTGATCACCACTGTACTTAATAACAGCAACTAATAACACTAATAACTAATAAAGACACACAGTGATCACCACTGTACTTAATAACAGTAACTAATAATACTAATAACTAATAAAGACACACAGTGATCATCACTGTACTTAATAACAGTAACTAATAACACTAATAACTAATAAAGACACACAGTGATCACCACTGTACTTAATAACAGTAACTAATAATACTAATAACTAATAAAGACACACAGTGATCATCACTGTACTTAATAACAGTAACTAATAACTAATAAAGACACACAGTGATCATCACTGTACTTAATAACAGTAACTAATAATATAATAACTAATAAAGACACAGTGATCACCACTGTACTTAATAACAGCAACTAATAATACTAATAACTAATAAAGACACACAGTGATCACCACTGTACTTAATAACAGTAACTAATAATACTAATAACTAATAAAGACACACAGTGATCATCACTGTACTTAATAACAGTAACTAATAACACTAATAACTAATAAAGACACACAGTGATCACCACTGTACTTAATAACAGTAACTAATAATATAATAACTAATAAAGACACACAGTGATCACCACTGTACTTAATAACAGTAACTAATAATATAATAACTAATAAAGACACACAGTGATCATCACTGTACTTAATAACAGTAACTAATAATATAATAACTAATAAAGACACAGTGATCACCACTGTACTTAATAACAGTAACTAATAATACTAATAACTAATAAAGACACACAGTGATCATCACTGTACTTAATAACAGTAACTAATAATATAATAACTAATAAAGACACACAGTGATCACCACTGTACTTAATAACAGTAACTAATAATATAATAACTAATAAAGACACAGTGATCACCACTGTACTTAATAACAGTAACTAATAATACTAATAACTAATAAAGACACACAGTGATCATCACTGTACTTAATAACAGTAACTAATAATATAATAACTAATAAAGACACACAGTGATCACCACTGTACTTAATAACAGCAACTAATAATATAATAACTAATAAAGACACACAGTGATCACCACTGTACTTAATAACAGTAACTAATAACACTAATAACTAATAAAGACACACAGTGATCACCACTGTACTTAATAACAGTAACTAATAATACTAATAACTAATAAAGACACACAGTGATCATCACTGTACTTAATAACAGTAACTAATAATATAATAACTAATAAAGACACACAGTGATCACCACTGTACTTAATAACAGTAACTAATAATATAATAACTAATAAAGACACACAGTGATCACCACTGTACTTAATAACAGTAACTAATAATATAATAACTAATAAAGACACACAGTGATCACCACTGTACTTAATAACAGTAACTAATAATATAATAACTAATAAAGACACACAGTGATCACCACTGTACTTAATAACAGTAACTAATAATATAATAACTAATAAAGACACACAGTGATCACCACTGTACTTAATAACAGTAACTAATAATATAATAACTAATAAAGACACACAGTGATCATCACTGTACTTAATAACAGTAACTAATAATATAATAACTAATAAAGACACACAGTGATCACCACTGTACTTAATAACAGTAACTAATAATACTAATAACTAATAAAGACACACAGTGATCACCACTGTACTTAATAACAGCAACTAATAATATAATAACTAATAAAGACACACAGTGATCACCACTGTACTTAATAACAGTAACTAATAATATAATAACTAATAAAGACACACAGTGATCACCACTGTACTTAATAACAGTAACTAATAATACTAATAACTAATAAAGACACACAGTGATCACCACTGTACTTAATAACAGCAACTAATAATATAATAACTAATAAAGACACACAGTGATCACCACTGTACTTAATAACAGTAACTAATAATACTAATAACTAATAAAGACACACAGTGATCACCACTGTACTTAATAACAGTAACTAATAATACTAATAACTAATAAAGACACACAGTGATCATCACTGTACTTAATAACAGTAACTAATAATATAATAACTAATAAAGACACACAGTGATCACCACTGTACTTAATAACAGTAACTAATAATATAATAACTAATAAAGACACACAGTGATCACCACTGTACTTAATAACAGTAACTAATAATATAATAACTAATAAAGACACAGTGATCACCACTGTACTTAATAACAGTAACTAATAATACTAATAACTAATAAAGACACACAGTGATCATCACTGTACTTAATAACAGTAACTAATAATATAATAACTAATAAAGACACACAGTGATCACCACTGTACTTAATAACAGTAACTAATAATATAATAACTAATAAAGACACAGTGATCACCACTGTACTTAATAACAGTAACTAATAATACTAATAACTAATAAAGACACACAGTGATCATCACTGTACTTAATAACAGTAACTAATAATATAATAACTAATAAAGACACACAGTGATCACCACTGTACTTAATAACAGCAACTAATAATATAATAACTAATAAAGACACACAGTGATCACCACTGTACTTAATAACAGTAACTAATAACACTAATAACTAATAAAGACACACAGTGATCACCACTGTACTTAATAACAGTAACTAATAACACTAATAACTAATAAAGACACACAGTGATCACCACTGTACTTAATAACAGTAACTAATAATACTAATAACTAATAAAGACACACAGTGATCATCACTGTACTTAATAACAGTAACTAATAATATAATAACTAATAAAGACACACAGTGATCACCACTGTACTTAATAACAGTAACTAATAATATAATAACTAATAAAGACACACAGTGATCACCACTGTACTTAATAACAGTAACTAATAACACTAATAACTAATAAAGACACACAGTGATCACCACTGTACTTAATAACAGTAACTAATAATATAATAACTAATAAAGACACACAGTGATCACCACTGTACTTAATAACAGTAACTAATAATATAATAACTAATAAAGACACACAGTGATCACCACTGTACTTAATAACAGTAACTAATAATATAATAACTAATAAAGACACACAGTGATCATCACTGTACTTAATAACAGTAACTAATAATATAATAACTAATAGACACACAGTGATCACCACTGTACTTAATAACAGTAACTAATAATACTAATAACTAATAAAGACACACAGTGATCACCACTGTACTTAATAACAGCAACTAATAATATAATAACTAATAAAGACACACAGTGATCACCACTGTACTTAATAACAGTAACTAATAATATAATAACTAATAAAGACACACAGTGATCACCACTGTACTTAATAACAGTAACTAATAATACTAATAACTAATAAAGACACACAGTGATCACCACTGTACTTAATAACAGCAACTAATAATACTAATAACTAATAAAGACACACAGTGATCACCACTGTACTTAATAACAGTAACTAATAACACTAATAACTAATAAAGACACACAGTGATCACCACTGTACTTAATAACAGTAACTAATAATACTAATAACTAATAAAGACACACAGTGATCACCACTGTACTTAATAACAGTAACTAATAATATAATAACTAATAAAGACACACAGTGATCACCACTGTACTTAATAACAGTAACTAATAATATAATAACTAATAAAGACACACAGTGATCACCACTGTACTTAATAACAGTAACTAATAATACTAATAACTAATAAAGACACACAGTGATCACCACTGTACTTAATAACAGTAACTAATAATATAATAACTAATAAAGACACACAGTGATCACCACTGTACTTAATAACAGTAACTAATAACACTAATAACTAATAAAGACACACAGTGATCACCACTGTACTTAATAACAGTAACTAATAATACTAATAACTAATAAAGACACACAGTGATCATCACTGTACTTAATAACAGTAACTAATAATATAATAACTAATAAAGACACACAGTGATCACCACTGTACTTAATAACAGTAACTAATAATATAATAACTAATAAAGACACACAGTGATCACCACTGTACTTAATAACAGTAACTAATAACACTAATAACTAATAAAGACACACAGTGATCACCACTGTACTTAATAACAGTAACTAATAATACTAATAACTAATAAAGACACACAGTGATCACCACTGTACTTAATAACAGTAACTAATAATATAATAACTAATAAAGACACACAGTGATCACCACTGTACTTAATAACAGTAACTAATAATATAATAACTAATAAAGACACACAGTGATCACCACTGTACTTAATAACAGTAACTAATAACACTAATAACTAATAAAGACACACAGTGATCACCACTGTACTTAATAACAGTAACTAATAACACTAATAACTAATAAAGACACACAGTGATCACCACTGTACTTAATAACAGTAACTAATAATACTAATAACTAATAAAGACACACAGTGATCATCACTGTACTTAATAACAGTAACTAATAATATAATAACTAATAAAGACACACAGTGATCACCACTGTACTTAATAACAGTAACTAATAACACTAATAACTAATAAAGACACACAGTGATCACCACTGTACTTAATAACAGTAACTAATAATATAATAACTAATAAAGACACACAGTGATCACCACTGTACTTAATAACAGTAACTAATAACACTAATAACTAATAAAGACACACAGTGATCACCACTGTACTTAATAACAGTAACTAATAATATAATAACTAATAAAGACACACAGTGATCACCACTGTAGAGTGTTTCTCTCTGTAGTCTGTTAAACTGTGTCCTGTGTTCTGTTTATCAGCTCAGGATCCATTTCTACCGGAGGAATGCGATCGTCTTATTTATGAATTATTTGCATCTGTATGTTTTGAAATTGTGACTGTGGCGTCATTATTAAATAACCCAGAATATGATTATTGTTTCGTTTATTTAAACCAGATGTTGAATCAGAAACCTAATCAAATGTAAACTAGAGTTTATTCTGTGATCCGTCTTCACTCTGGTGTTAAACTCAGTCAGTCAGTCCGATCGGCTGCAGCGTCCAATCACATGACTGATGAACCATGAGGGGGCGTGTCGGCCGTTAAAACACTTCCTGGAAGTCTGTTCTCGTGGGTCCTCCTCACGCGGCTCCTCCGAGGTCCCTCCTCCCTCCTCTGAGCTACGTTGGAAGCTTTTTACATTTAATGAACTAAATATTGAGAGGAAAACATAAATAAACATATTAACAATCAAGTCTTTTATGTTCTGGTTCATATCCACTTTAAATAAAGTAACGTTTGGTCTTCTGTTGATTCTTTA
>JAFEUB010001703.1:22500-25000 GCA_024529925.1 Ophthalmolycus amberensis
TCTGGCTCTGTGCTGCTTCAGGGTTCCAAAGTCTTACGAGTCGCTGAGATGTGTCGTAAGCAGAAGAGACAGCTGAAGGACGTCCCGTTAGTAGTCCCCCCAGAGGACGAGAGACAGGAGACAACTGGACCCGAGACAGACGGACCAGACAAGGTAGGACATGTCCACTTCTTCCTTTTGTCCTCCACTGACAGGACATGAAGACAAGACGTAGGACACGAAGACAGGACGTAGGACACGAAGACAGGACGTAGGACACGAAGACAGGACGTAGGACACGAAGACAGGACGTAGGACACGAAGACAAGACGTAGGACACGAAGACAGGACGTAGGACACGAAGACAGGACGTAGGACACGAAGACAGGACGTGAGAGACGAAGACAGGACGTAGGACACGAAGACAGGACGTGAGAGACGAAGACAGGACGTAGGACACGAAGACAGGACGTGAGAGACTGAGACAGGACGTGAGAGACGGAGACAGGACGTGAGAGACGAAGACAGGACGTGAGAGACGGAGACAGGACGTGAGAGACGGAGACAGGACGTGAGAGACGGAGACAGGACGTGAGAGACGGAGACAGGACGTGAGAGACGACGACAGGACGTGAGAGACGAAGACAGGACGTGAGAGACGACGACAGGACGTGAGAGACGAAGACAGGACGTGAGAGACGAAGACAGGACGTGAGAGACGGAGACAGGACGTGAGAGACGGAGACAGGACGTGAGAGACGACAGGACGTGAGAGACGAAGACAGGACGTGAGAGACGAAGACAGGATGTAGGACACGAAGACGTAAGACAGGACGTGAGAGACGAAGACAGGACGTGAGAGACGAAGACAGGACGTGAGAGACGAAGACAGGATGTAGGACACGAAGACAGGACGTGAGAGACGAAGACAGGACGTGAGAGACGAAGACAGGATGTAGGACACGAAGACAGGACGTGAGAGACGAAGACAGGACGTGAGAGAGACGACGACAGGACGTAGGACACGAAGACAGGACGTGAGAGACGAAGACAGGACGTGAGCGACGGAGACAGGACGTGAGAGACGAAGACAGGATGTAGGACACGAAGACAGGACGTGAGAGACGAAGACAGGACGTGAGAGACGAAGGACAGGACGTGAGACGGAGACAGGACGTGAGAGACGAAGACAGGACGTGAGAGACGAAGACAGGACGTGAGAGACGAAGACAGGAGATGTTCAGGTGTAAGAGGACAAAGTGAGGAGACTAAGGTGTTGCCTTCACTGACCTGTGTTTCTGCAGGAGATGTCAGCGTTGCAGCAGCTGATGGGGAAGATCAACACGTCCGTCCTCCAGAGACACGCTCTGAGGAAACGGAGAGACGATCTGAACCGAGACAACCGGCAGCTGAGGCTCCTGCTGCGTCAGCGCCAGGACGCCATGACGGTCGGCGACCAGGACGTCGGCGGACGCCACGCTCTGCTCACCGTGCACCGCGCCCCGACCACCGCAGCCCCGCCGCACGCCGACAGACGGTACAACGTCATCGAGGGCGTCCACGCCGCCAAACACGCACTGTGACGCTGCAGGAAACACTGAACCTCTTTATCGAATTGTAATTGTGTTTTCTCTGATGAAACATGAAATAAACTTGATTTCATGCAAAATATTATAAATTCAACGTTTACTTTCCGAGCAGCTTTCGACCACATCGGAAGGTCTTCCTGGATAAAGGTGGAGGTGGGCCTGGATAAAGGTGGAGGTGGGTCTGGATAAAGGTGGAGGTGGGTCTGGATAAAGGTGGAGGTGGGTCTGGATAAAGGTGGAGCTGGGCCTGGATAAAGGTGGAGCTGGGCCTGGATAAAGGTGGAGGTGGGTCTGGATAAAGGTGGAGGTGGGTCTGGATAAAGGTGGAGGTGGGCCTGGATAAAGGTGGAGGTGGGTCTGGATAAAGGTGGAGGTGGGTCTGGATAAAGGTGGAGCTGGGTCTGGATAAAGGTGGAGGTGGGTCTGGATAAAGGTGGAGGTGGGTCTGGATAAAGGTGGAGGTGGGTCTGGATAAAGGTGGAGGTGGGCCTGGATAAAGGTGGAGGTGGGCCTGGATAAAGGTGGAGGTGGGTCTGGATAAAGGTGGAGGTGGGTCTGGATAAAGGTGGAGGTGGGTCTGGATAAAGGTGGAGGTGGGCCTGGATAAAGGTGGAGGTGGGTCTGGATAAAGGTGGAGGTGGGTCTGGATAAAGGTGGAGGTGGGTCTGGATAAAGGTGGAGGTGGGTCTGGATAAAGGTGGAGGTGGGCCTGGATAAAGGTGGAGCTGGGTCTGGATAAAGGTGGAGGTGGGTCTGGATAAAGGTGGAGCTGGGTCTGGATAAAGGTGGAGGTGGGTCTGGATAAAGGTGGAGCTGGGCCTGGAGGGTTATATGGAGGTCTAAACAGACATGAGTGCAGCTTCCTGCTGTCAGTGTTTTAAACACATTGATATTCAGGGATGCTGAATGCAGCCTCTGCTCCAAGATGAACT
>JAFEUB010001703.1:35000-37500 GCA_024529925.1 Ophthalmolycus amberensis
GGAAAAAGGTTAGTGTTAAAATGTTGATTAGAAACGTATTTGTAATACGTCAAACACAAACGTAATCAGGGAGAAAATACGTTTTTGGTCAAAGAGAATGCATTTTAGTTTTGGGGGAACGTAATTTTTGCAGTGAGGTTCTGGCTAACAGCTGTCTGAAGCCCTCGTATTTACATCAATCGTCACCTGAACACCAAGCATGCCAGTGCAATGAAAAGCCCCTTACATTCTTACAAAACAGCCCAAAACAACTGCAGTCTCATTCATGTGTTGGATCTATAAAACACGCACTGCGGGCTTCATATCTGGTCACAGAATAGCAAGAAAGGGGCTACCGCACACAATCACTGAAGACGTGTGCTCACCAGCTGCCACAGAGATGGTGGAACGTATGATTGGAGAGAGAGAAGCAAACAAGTTGGACGTGATCCCGCGTCCAACAACACTGTGTCGCCGCATCGATGCTTTGTCCGAAGACATCCTGGCTACATTAGTCGGTCGCGTGAAGAAGAGTGAGTTTTACTCTCTGCAAGAAGACGAGTCTACAGATGTGGCCAATCTTCTGGTGAACGTCCGTTACCTTTCAGAAGGCACGGTGCAGGAAGAGTTTGTCTTTTTTATCTTGTAAACAAACGCCACGCGAGAGCAAACTGTTCTCTCTAGGCTCTGTTGCTTTTTCTATTTTAAGGTGTGTGTGTGTGTGGTGGGGGGGGTGCGTGAACCGGTCGGGATGTAGAAGGGGGTGCGTGGCCTAAAAAGTATGGGAACCGCTGGTTTAGAGGACTCGTTCCCTCAGTGAGGAGCTTCCTGAAGGAAACAGGAGGGTTAGGGTGGAGGTCAGAGGGCGTACCGTAGGTGTCGTAGGGGTCCACGTTGGAGCTCGGGATGTTCCACCACTGGATCGTAGAGTCGATGCCGCCGCTGAAGCACTGCTCACCACTCGAGGTCATAGCCAACGACAACACGGCACCCCTGAGGGACGGACAGACAGATATAATTAATTAATTAATTTATAGATAGATATAGATAGATATAGATAGATATAGATAGATATAGATACCGGTAGATAGATGTGTGTATATGTATATATATATATATATATATATATATACACACACACATACACACACATATATACACACACACACATATACACACACATATATATGTGTGTATATGTATATATATACACATATACACACACACACATATACACACATATATATATATACACACACACACACATATATATACACACACAAACATACACACACAGATATATAGATATACAGATTATATATATATATATATATAATAACCCTGAACGTGTGTGTGTGTGGTACGTACACGTGGGCTCTGAATGTATAGACGGGCTCCACATCAAAAGAGGCACTTCTGTAACACAAAACAAATCATCATCTCCATCATCGTGTGCGCGAGGGTACAGGTGTCTGCGCGCGAGGGTACAGGTGTGTGTGTGTACTTTTTGGCAGGGACGGTCTTGGTGAGGTTCCACAGTTTGAGTGTCTGGTCCTCTGACACGGTGACCAGACACGGCTCCACCGGATGGAAGGCGAGCGCTCGAACCCCGTCGAAGTGGCTCCTCAGCGTGTACTTTGGGTTCCACGTCTTCCTGAAAGAAGACTCCTTATTGGACGGCAGCTGGAGGGCCAAACAAGAAAACGACCGATAAGTGTCCCGCCTTCAAACCGTGAACGCGTCCCAAACCATCGAGCGCGTCTTACGTCGTAGCTGTAGTCCGCCTCGTCGTTGGTGACGGTGAGGTCGGCGAGGTCGCCCAAACCCAACACGCTCTCCAACACGTCGTCTGAGCCCAACAGGAAGGACTTCCCCCCCCCGGGAGGAAAGGGTAGGGGCTCCGCTGAGGAGACACAAGCAGACGCTAACTTAGCAATATGAATATAGATTTAAACAAAGTACAGATACAACATGAACCCCACAGCAGAATATTCAAAATATTAATAATAATAATAATCACTCCACCTCACAGGACGGATCAAACAGATGATGTAACAAATACAACTGATAAAAAAGAATGAAATCAAAGCACACGTGGAGCATTCATCACCTCGTCTGGTAATTAAAGAGCTCAAACAAGAAGGAGAACAATCGACTGAGAGAAAAAGATACATTTTGATAATCGCCTCAGAAGAAAACAACAAATAATCACTGTGTGTTCTGCTTCTCTGTGAGCTATTTGACTGTTAAAATGAGGACGAGAATCCTTTAATCACAGTGGTACTGTTAGCATCAGCTGTTAGCATCAGCTGTTAGCAGCAAAGGTCCCATTAACGTTACATTGAGTTACACTGATGCGTTCAAGCTCTCCTCAGTAAAATGAGTGTTGGATGAAGGTGAGTTATGACGTCATGATGTTGTTGATGAGGACGTATCTTAGAGGTGGTTCTGACATTTAATAACCTGCAAACTTGACACAGAAAATAATCAGCAGCCTCATCAATAACACAACTAATCCTTG
>JAFEUB010001703.1:42500-47500 GCA_024529925.1 Ophthalmolycus amberensis
TGGTGAGTCCATGACCTCACAGCTGGTGAGTCCATGACCTCACAGCTGGTGAGTCCATGACCTCACAGCTGGTGAGTCCATGACCTCACAGCTGGTGAGTCCATGACCTCACAGCTGGTGAGTCCATGACCTCACAGGTGAAATTGCAGATTTATCGATAATGAAATTGAGCGTTTGCTTTAGCCCTGTATAATAATAATACATCACAGTACATTATGATATATATATTATAACTAGCAGAGGGTTCATTACAGAGGACACGGGACAGAGGACGATGGTGATCATCACCCCAAACCTCTGGACCACCAGGAAGCCCCAGAACCAGATCCACCTGTCTCACTGTCCATCCTCCTGTCTGTCTGTTATCCACCTGTCTCACACTCCGTCCTCCTCTCTGTCTGTTATCCACCTGTCTCACTGCCGTCCTCCTCTCTGTCTGTTATCCACCTGTCTCACTCTCCGTCCTCCCGTCTGTCTGTTATCCACCTGTCTCACTCTCCGTCCTCTCTGTCTGTTATCCACCTGTCTCACTGTCCGTCCTCCTGTCTTACCTATGTCCTCCTCTCTGTCTGTTATCCACCTGTCTCACTCTCCATCCTCCTGTCTGTTATCCACCTGTCTCACTCTCCATCCTCCTGTCTGTCTGTTATCCACCTGTCTCACTCTCCGTCCTCTCTGTCTGTTATCCACCTGTCTCACTGTCCGTCCTCCTGTCTTACCTATGTCCTCCTCTCTGTCTGTTATCCACCTGTCTCACTCTCCATCCTCCTGTCTGTTATCCACCTGTCTCACTCTCCATCCTCCTGTCTGTTATCCACCTGTCTCACTCTCCGTCCTCCTGTCTGTTATCCACCTGTCTCACTCTCCATCCTCCTGTCTGTTAGCCACCTGTCTCACTGTCCGTCCTCCTGTCTGTCTGTCTGTTATCCACCTGTCTCACTGTCCATCCTCCTCTGTCTGTTATCCACCTGTCTCACTCTCCGTCCTCCTGTCTGTTATCCACCTGTCTCACTCTCCGTCCTCCTGTCTGTTATCCACCTGTCTCACTCTCCGTCCTCCTGTCTGTTATCCACTTGTCTCACTCTCCGTCCTCCTGTCTGTCTGTTAGCCACCTGTCCGTCCTCCTGTCTGTCTGTTATCCACCTGTCTCACTGTCCGTCCTCCTCTCTGTCTGTTATCCACCTGTCTCACTCTCCGTCCTCCCGTCTGTCTGTTATCCACCTGTCTCACTCTCCGTCCTCCTGTCTGTCTGTTATCCACCTGTCTCACTCTCCGTCCTCCTGTCTGTTATCCACCTGTCTCACTCTCCGTCCTCCTGTCTGTCTGTTATCCACCTGTCTCACTCTCCGTCCTCCCGTCTGTCTGTTATCCACCTGTCTCACTCTCCGTCCTCCCGTCTGTCTGTTATCCACCTGTCTCACTCTCCGTCCTCCCATCTGTCTGTTATCCACCTGTCTCACTCTCCGTCCTCCCGTCTGTCTGTTATCCACCTGTCTCACTGTCCGTCCTCCTCTCTGTCTGTTATCCACCTGTCTCACTGTCCGTCCTCCTGTCTTACCTATGTCCTCCTCTCTGTCTGTTATCCACCTGTCTCACTGTCCGTCCTCCTCTCTGTCTGTTATCCACCTGTCTCACTCTCCATCCTCCCGTCTGTCTTTTATTCACCTGTCTCACTCTCCGTCCTCCTGTCTGTCTGTTATCCACCTGTCTCACTCTCCGTCCTCCTGTCTGTTATCCACCTGTCTCACTGTCCGTCCTCCTGTCTGTCTGTTATCCACCTGTCTCACTCTCCGTCCTCTCTGTCTGTTATCCACCTGTCTGTCTGTTATCCACCTGTCTCACTGTCCGTCCTCCTGTCTGTCTGTTAGCCACCTGTCTCACTGTCCGTCCTCCTGTCTGTCTGTTATCCACCTGTCTCACTGTCCGCCGTCCTCTGTCTGTTATCCACCTGTCTCACTCTCCGTCCTCCTGTCTGTTATCCACCTGTCTCACTGTCCGTCCTCCAGTCTGTCTGTTATCCACCTGTCTCACTGTCCGTCCTCCAGTCTGTCTGTTATCCACCTGTCTCACTCTCCGTCCTCCTGTCTGTCTGTTATCCACCTGTCTCACTCTCCGTCCTCCTGTCTGTCTGTCTGTCTGAGAGCAGCTGCTCCTGAAACTAAACCCTGCTGAAGGCTGAAGATCTATTTATACACAAACAGGGTGACCATGGCAACAAGGGGGGGGGGGATCACAACTTCCTCTAGTGACGGTCGCCAAGGCAACGGGGAAACCAGAGGTTCTCCCCCGACCACGAGAGAGACAGACAGGTAGACAGACGGGTAGAGAGACAGAGAGACGGGTAGAGACAGACAGAGAGAGAGACAGACGGGTAGAGAGACAGACGGGTAGAGAGACAGAGACAGACGGGTAGAGAGACAGAGAGAGACAGACGGGTAGAGAGACAGAGAGAGACAGACGGGTAGAGAGACAGACGGGTAGAGAGACAGACGGGTAGAGAGACAGAGAGAGAGAGACAGACGGGTCGAGAGACAGAGAGAGAGAGACAGACGGGTAGAGAGACAGAGAGAGAGAGACAGACGGGTAGAGAGACAGAGAGAGAGACAGACGGGTAGAGAGACAGAGAGAGAGAGACAGACGGGTAGAGAGACAGACGGGTAGAGAGACAGAGAGAGCGAGACAGACGGGTAGAGAGACAGAGAGAGAGAGACAGACGGGTAGAGAGACAGACGGGTAGAGAGACAGAGAGAGCGAGACAGACGGGTAGAGAGAGAGAGAGAGACAGACGGGTAGAGAGACAGATGGGTAGAGAGACAGAGAGAGAGAGACAGACGGGTAGAGAGACAGACAGACGGGTAGAGAGACAGACAGACGGGTAGAGGATGACATAACAGACCACACTAGCTCAGCTCTGATCGGTCGGCTCGGCGATTGACGGTCACATCTCAGGACATACCAGAAGACTGATGTGTGTGTGTGTGTGTGTGTGTCTGTAGGTGTGTGTAATGACAGTTGTTCAGAGGAATGCCCCCCCCCCTCCTTTGATTTGTCATCCTGGTATATCTGGGCCAGTGAACTCACCCCTTCATCACCATCATCATCACTCTGACCTCACTCCCTGAGGAGCGCTTGATTCATGATCACCAGGTGGACTGGGGGGGGGGGGGGGGGGGGGGCATTATCCAAATGATGTGTGAAGAGATTTCTACACAGCTGCCTTTACTTATTCATTTATTTATTTCAAACTGTCGCATCTCTTTCAGAAGAGAACTCAACAGGTGTGAAGACGTCGTGACATTTAATAAACAGACGTGTTATAATCCAGCTTTTATATTGAAATGTTTTTAACCACCTTCCTGTTTATAACTGTTTTAATTGAAGCAGAGACCGGAGGAGGAGCTAGTTTTAATGCGCCGTTTAAATGCGTTTACCGTGAATGTCAGCATATAGGTGCACTAACATGTGTCTGCTGAGTTGACCACAGTCTCGCAGTCACAGGTCTGATTAAGAAGCACTCCCATTTTTTTCAGGGGCATTTTTTGCCCCTCTCCGAGTGATATCAGGGGCAAAATGATATTTCTTAGGGGCAGTTTTGCCCTCTGCCCTCGTGTATTTCCGACGCTGATGACGGTGTGTGAAAAATTCAGAAATTAAAACCGGTATACCGCCCAGCACTACTTGGACCTAATACAGACCCTCACAACAAACTACAAAACATCCAGAACTCCAGAGACCACATCCCCACAGTCCTCTCAAAACCTCCACTGAACCTCAGATCCACTTCTCCTCATCACCTAGACCTCCTGAACCTCAGATCCACTTCTCCTCATCACCTAGACCTACTGAACCTCAGATCCACTTCTCCTCATCACCTAGACCTCCTGAACCTCAGATCCACTTCTCCTCATCACCTAGACCTACTGAACCTCAGATCCACTTCTCCTCATCACCTAGACCTCCTGAACCTCAGATCCACTTCTCATCACCTAGAACCCCTGAACCTCAGATCCACTTCTCATCACCTAGAACCCCTGAACCTCAGATCCACTTCTCATCACCTAGAACCCCTGAACCTCAGATCCAGCCTCCTCACCTGGTTCCAGACCTGGAGGGGACATGGTCTCTTCCTCTGACACTCACTGATTTAAATCTGCTTTTATTCCTCGTTGTCTCATTGATCTGATAGTTTTCATCCCGAGTACCATGTAACGTACTTCTTACAGCGCTGTACACATAAAATGTATCATTATTATTATTTGTATTATTAGCTGCAGCAACATGTCCAGATGTTCTGACAGATGTTAGAACATCTGGACATTAACACAGCTCTGATCCGACCCTAACTAGAACAAAACCTTAAAAGAGCTCGGTAGGAATCTCAATAAAAGTCCTAAACGTTCAAATGAAACATTTCCACAGAATATATACTCCTACAGTCGATGTCAACAGACAAGAATGTGACAGCTTTAGACTGTGAGACACTTATCAGAGTCATGCTGAAGGAATCCAACACACACTAAAGGTGTTATTATAGTAAAAGCGATCATGTTCCTTCACAATAAATCTGGTTATATATTCTTTCAACTGCCAGACAAACTGAGTTGGTGTGACGAGTAACACTAGTCTAAAACTAAAGCTACAGACTCAGTGTGTGATGCAAACACTAGTCTAAAACTAAAGCTACAGACTCAGTGTGTGATGCTAACACTAGTCTAAAACTAAAGCTACAGACTCAGTGTGTGATGCTAACACTAGTCTAAAACTAAAGCTAAAGAGTGTGATGCTAACACTAGTCTAAAACTAAAGCTACAGACTCAGTGTGTGATGCTAACACTATTCTAAAACTAAAGCTACAGACTCAGTGTGATGCTAACACGAGTCTTAAACTAAAGCTAAACCAGCTACATCAACTGGTAAACACAGCTGCCTTAAGCTAGCGTGACAAACCAAAATGGCTGCAGATTAACTATCTTTTGGAGCTTCACTTCTCCTTTTTACTG
>JAFEUB010001703.1:52500-56307 GCA_024529925.1 Ophthalmolycus amberensis
CGTGTGTGTGTTCCTTTAACTCTCTGCTGGTTCTTAGTGCTCGTTTGTGGAATACAAAGACTTTAAACTGGTTTACCGTCAGTACGCCGCTCTGTACATCGTGGTCGGCGTCACGGACAGCGAGGTGAGAGACGCCATGTTTTTATTTGTTTATTAGAATGCACAACATGAAGTATTCCTGTACCACAGTACAAGTACCGCTACCACTGTGAATATAAGTCATCTGTTTGGTTGTGACTTCACTTTGCACCACGTCCTCACACATTAAGTTATAAATGATGTCATCGATTGTTTAGATAATCTTATTATTTGTGATTGTTTTCCTCAGAACGAACTTTCCGTCTACGAGCTGGTTCATAACTTTGTGGAGGTTTTGGATAAATACTTCAGCCGGGTGGTGAGTTTACAGATGATCCAACAGTCTACTTTACTATTATTCTGCTGTGTGTATTTATAGTTGTGTGATTGAGGTGATCGTCCTCTAAAAAGAAAAACATTAATCTGTAATATTGACCCATTTCCTGTTTTACTGTCACTTTGTTTCTAGTCTCAGAACTTTGTTTGTTTTGTCTCCAACAGAGTGAACTGGACGTATCCTTTAATCTGACCAATCACAGCCGCCCTCTGTGAGCACGACGTCCCGATTGTTAGCACGACGTCCCGATTGTTAGCACGACGTCCCGATTGTTAGCACGACGTCCCGATTGTTAGCACGACGTCCCGATTGTTAGCACGACGTCCCGATTGTTAGCACGACGTCCCGATTGTTAGCACGACGTCCCGATTGTTAGCACGACTTCGCGATTGTTAGCACGACGTCCCGATTGTTAGCGCGACGTCCCGATTGTTAGCACGACTTCCCGATTGTTAGCACGACGTCCCGATTGTTAGCACGACGTCCCGATTGTTAGCACGACTTCCCGATTGTTAGCACGACGTCCCGATTGTTAGCACGACTTCCCGATTGTTAGCACGACGTCCCGATTGTTAGCACGACTTCCCGATTGTTAGCACGACGTCCCGATTGTTAGCACGACTTCCTGTTTGTTTCTTTGACTCTTGGCCGTCTTCAGATCATGTTCAACTTGGACCGAGTCCACATCATCCTGGACGAGATGATCCAGAACGGACACGTGGTCGAGACCAACAAGAGCCGCGTCCTCGCGCCGCTCACCGCCCTCGACAAGATGGCCGACGGCTGAGGCTCCACAGGAAGTGATGTCACAGAACAGACATCATCCGGTGGAGATTAAACCGACGGGAATCAAACCTTCAACCTTGTGACTGTTTAAGGTTCCGATCAATATCAAAGGATTTTTCCACTGATGTCTGGATTTATTTAGTAAAATAAAGTAAATTTATAAAACTTTATTTGACCCTCCGATGGTCAAAAAGTGACCCAAATTATTTAGTTTTATATCTTTGCTCAAACCAAGTACTTTGAATATCACTTATTTTTATTATTTTGCCATAAAAGTATATTTTATGTCTCTGCATGAGCAGAAAAAGACGTGCGTGTTCTTTGTGTTTCGTCTCTTTAGAATATATAAATATACATCTTTCATTGTTTCAGTGAAACGTGTAAAAACAGAAATTAAAGATTAATAATAAACACAGGACTCAGTCTTTACTTCATACTTTGCAAACATTTTAATGATTATTTTTTTTGGAGCATACACATTTGAAAATATCTGTTTTTTACCTCAAACTGCAACTTGAGTTAAATAAATGTTTATAATAATATACAAAGAAAATACAAGAGGGGGAGCAGAGCTTCTTCAAACCAGTGTTTGTGTCTCTAGAGACTCTACAGCCGGGTCACAAAACAACCCAAAGAAACCGCTCGCACACGAAACACAGAGCTTCAAATGAAAACACGAAGGAGGAGGACCTGAAGCTACGAGTCAAACCAGGCACTAAACTGAGGAGGAGGAGGAAGGTCAACACACACACACACACACAGCAGCCTGAAGGAGACGAGGACACAAGGGAAGGAGGCGAGGGGGTTTAAGGATGTGAGGGTTTTTTTTTTCTTTCAAACATAAATCCTCCTCGTCCTCCAGCAGTCGGCAGGTTGCGATTGGCCGGCTGATCTGTCCGTCACGCAAGGAGCATGCTCAGTGAGGAGGTCAGTTGAGGTGGAAGCCTTTCTCCATGGTGGCGGCTAACAGGCGCTCTCTCATGATGTCCTCGGAGGAATACTCGGGGAGCTTCAGGTAGTGGACGCAGGTGTTCACCGACGGGTAGCTGGAGTCTGTGGCGTCCACCTGCAGCCAATCAGAGCCGAGGAAACACCTTTACTAAAGCTCAAAGTACAGGTATGAGATAAAGAGCCAATCAGAGAGCGGCGTACCTTCCGGACGATGGTGAGGCGGGGGTGCAGGTTGGCGAGGCCTCCGGGGGGCAGCGTGGAGCAGCCGGTGGTGAACTGGAGGAACGCCTTCCTCTCGTCAGACGACATCCCGCAGAGAACTCTGACGAACCGCAGGAAGCCAGGACTGGAGGGGTCAGAGGTCGCAGGTCAATCACCGGACTGAGGGGACTCTGGCCCCTCTAAGGGGGGGGGGGAGACTCTGGCCCCTCTAGGGGGGGGGGGGGGCGGGACTCTGGCCCCTCTAGGGGGGGGGGGGGGGGACTCTGGCCCCTCTAGGGGGGGGGGGGGGACTCTGGCCCCTCTAGGGGGGGGGGGGGGACTCTGGCCCCTCTAGGGGGGGGGGGGGGGGACTCTGGCCCCTCTAGGGGGGGGGGGGAGACTCTGGCCCCTCTAGGGGGGGGGGGAGACTCTGGCCCCTCTAGGGGGGGGGGGAGACTCTGGCCCCTCTAGGGGGGGGGGGGAGACTCTGGCCCCTCTAGGGGGGGGAGGACTCTGGCCCCTCTAGGGGGGGGGGGGAGACTCTGGCCCCTCTAGGGGGGGGGGGGGGGATTCTGGCCCCTCTAGGGGGGGGGGGGAGGACTCTGGCCCCTCTAGGGGGGGGGGAGACTCTGGCCCCTCTAGGGGGGGGGGGGAGACTCTGGCCCCTCTAGGGGGGGGAGACTCTGGCCCCTCTAGGGGGGGGGGGGAGGACTCTGGCCCCTCTAAGGGGGGGGGGGGGATTCTGGCCCGTCTAAGGGGGGGTGGGAGACTCTGGCCCCTCTAAGGGGGGGGGGGGATTCTGGCCCGTCTAAGGGGGGGGGGAAGACTCTGGCCCCTCTAAGGGGGGGGGGGAGACTCTGGCCCCTCTAAGGGGGGGGGGGGGGAAGACTCTGGCCCGTCTAAGGGGGGGGGAGAAGACTCTGGCCCGTCTAAGGGGGGGGGGGGGGACTCTGGCCCGTCTAAGGGGGGGGGGGGGGACTCTGGCCCGTCTAAGGGGGGGGGGGGGGGGGACTCTGGCCCGTCTAAGGGGGGGGGGGGGGGACTCTGGCCCGTCTAAGGGGGGGGGGGGGAAGACTCTGGCCCGTCTAAGGGGGGGGGGGGGGGGGACTCTGGCCCGTCTAAGGGGGGGGGGGGGGACTCTGGCCCGTCTAAGGGGGGGGGGTGGGGGACTCTGGCCCGTCTAAGGGGGGGGGGGGGAAGACTCTGGCCCGTCTAAGGGGGGGGGGGGGGGGACTCTGGCCCGTCTAAGGGGGGGGGGGGGGGGGGACTCTGGCCCCTCTAAGTGGACTCACCTGTCTCTGGTGAAACCCAGCTTTGGTTACCGTGTAGTTGATGATGTCATCAGCGGTCCAGGATGGTGATTGGTTCCCGCAGAGGATCATCTGAACCTCTTTATGGCTGAAAGAACTCAACTTCTCCATCGGAAACACTCGATTGAATCCCTCTGAGGAGAA
>JAFEUB010001704.1:0-34538 GCA_024529925.1 Ophthalmolycus amberensis
CATTGAACTGCAGCCAAAGGTGGAAGAGCACGAGAACGATGTCGAGTCAACCCAAACTTATGACACTGAACTGCAGCCGAAGGTGGAAGGGCACGAGAGCGAGGTCGAGTCGACCCAAAATAATGACATTGAGCAGCAGCCAAAGGCGGAAGAGCACGAAAACCATGTCGAGTCGACCAAAAATAATGACATTGAGCAGCAGCCAAAGGCGGAAGAGCACGAAAACGATGTCGAGTCGACCCAAAATAATGACATTGAGCAACAGCCAAAGGCGGAAGAGCACGAAAACGATGTCGAGTCGACCCAAAATAATGACATTGAGCAGCAGCCAAAGGCGGAAGAGCACGAAAACCATGTCGAGTCGACCCAAAATAATGACATTGAGCAGCAGCCAAAGGCGGAAGAGCACGAAAACCATGTCGAGTCGACCCAAAATAATGACATTGAGCAGCAGCCAAAGGCGGAAGAGCACGAAAACCATGTCGAGTCGACCCAAAATAATGACATTGAGCAGCAGCCAAAGGTGGAAGAGCACGACAACGATGTCGCGTTGACCCAAAATAATGACATTTCTCAGCAGCCAAAGGTGGAAGGGCACGAGATCGATGTCGAGTCGACCCAAAATAATGACACTGAACTACTGCAGCCGAAGGCGGAAGGCACGAGGAAGCGAGGTCGAGTCGACCCAAAATAATGACACTGAACTGCAGCCGAAGGCGGAAGAGCACGAGAATCCGAGGTCGAGTCGACCAAAAATAATGACATTGAGCAGCAGCCAAGGCGGAAGTAGCACGAAAACCGATGTCGCAGTCGACCCAAAATAATGACATTGAGCAGCAGCAAAGGCGGAAGAGCACGAAAACCATGTCGAAGTCGACCCAAAATAATGACATTGAGCAGCAGCAAAGGCGGAAGAGCACGAAAACCATGTCGAGTCGACCCAAAATAATGACATTGAGCAGCAGCCAAAGGCGGAAGGAGCACGAGAGCGATGTCGAGTCGACCCAAAATAATGACATTGAGCAGCAGCCAAAGGCGGAAGAGCACGAAAACCATGTCGAGTCGACCCGAAATAATGACATTGAGCAGCAGCCAAAGGCGGAAGAGCACGGAAACCGATGTCGAGTCGACCCAAAATAATGACATTGAGCAGCAGCCAAAGGCGGAAGAGCACGAAAACGATGTAGAGTCGACCCAAAATAATGACATTGAGCAGCAGCCAAAGGCGGAAGAGCACGAAACGATGTCGAGTCGACCCAAAATAATGACATTGAAGCTACGCAGCCAAAGGCTGGAAGGAGCACGAAAACCGATGTCGAGTCGACCCAAAATAATGACACTTGACTGCAGCAGCAAAGGGCGGCAGGGAGCACGAGCAGCGAGGTCGAGTCGACCCAAAATAATGACACTGAGCAGCAGCCAAAGGGGAAGGCACGAAATACGCAGGTCGAGTCGACCCAAAATAATGACATTGAGACTGCAGCCAAAGGCGGAAGAGCACGAAAATCGATGTCGAGTCGACCCAAAATAATGACACTGAGCAGCAGCCAAAGGCGGAAGAGCACGAAAACGATGTCGAGTCGACCCAAAATAATGACATTGAGCAGCAGCCAAAGGCGGAAGAGCACGAAAACGCATGTCGAGTCGACCAAAAATAATGACATTGAGCAGCAGCCAAAGGCGGAAGAGCACGAAAACGATGTAGAGTCGACCCGAAAATAATGACATTGAGCAGCAGCCAAAGGCGGAAGAGCACGAAAACCGATGTCGAGTCGACCCGAAAATAATGACATTGAGCAGCAGCCAAAGGCGGAAGAGCACGAAAACCATGTCGAGTCGACCCAAAAATAATGACATTGAGCAGCAGCCAAAAGGCTGGAAGAGCACGAAAACCATGTCGAGTCGACCCAAAATAATGACATTGAGGCAGCAGCCAAAGGTGGAAGAGCACGAAAACGATGTCGAGTCGACCCAAAATAATGACACTTGAAGCAGCAGCCAAAGGTGGAAGGGCACGAGAGCGATGTCGAGTCGACCCAAAATAATGACATTGAGCAGCAGCCAAAGGCGGAAGAGCACGAGAACGATGTCGAGTCGACCCAAAATAATGACATTGAGCAGCAGCCAAGGCGGAAGAGCACGAAACCGATGTCGAGTCGACCAAAAAATAATGACATTGAGCAGCAGCCAAAGGCGGAAGAGCACGAAAACGATGTCGAGTCGACCCAAAATAATGACATTGAGCAGCAGCCAAAGGCTGGAAGAGCACGAGAAGCGATGTCGAGTCGACCCAAAATAATGACATTGAGCAGCAGCCAAAGGCGGAAGAGCACGAGAACGATGTCGAGTCGACCCAAAATAATGACACTGAACTAGGCAGCCGAAAGGCTGGAAGGGCACGAAGAGCGAGGTCGAGTCGACCCAAAATAATGACACTGAGACAGCAGCCAAAGGCGGAAGAGCACGAAAACGATGTCGAGTCGACCCAAAATAATGACATTGAGCAGCAGCCAAAGGCGGAAGAGCACGAAAACGATGTCGAGTCGACCCAAAATAATGACATTGAGCAGCAGCCAAAGGCGGAAGAGCACGAAAACCATGTCGAGTCGACCCAAAATAATGACATTGAGCAGCAGCCAAAGGCGGAAGAGCACGAAAACCATGTCGAGTCGACCCAAAATAATGACATTGAGCAGCAGCCAAAGGGGAAGAGCACGAAAACGATGTCGAGTCGACCCAAAATAATGACATTGAACATGCAGCCGAAGGTGGAAGGGCACGAGAGCGAGGTCGAGTCGACCCCAAATAATGACACTGAACTGCAGCCGCAAGGTGGAAGAGCACGAGAACGATGTCGAGTCGAACCCAAACTAATGACACTGAACCTGCAGCCAAAGGGGAAGGCACGAAGAGCGATGTCGAGTCGACCCAAAATAATGACACTGAGCAGCAGCCAAAGGCGGAAGAGGCACGAAAACGATGTCGAGTCGACCCAAAATAATGACATTGAGCAGCAGCCAAGGCGAAGAGCACGAAAACCGATGTCGAGTCGACCCAAAATAATGACATTGAGCAGCAGCCAAAGGCGGAAGAGCACGAAACCGATGTCGAGTCGACCCAAAAATAATGACATTGAGCAGCAGCCAAAGGCGGAAGAGCACGAAACCGATGTCGAGTCGACCCAAAATAATGACATTGAGCAGCAGCAAAGGCGGAAGAGCACGAAAACGATGTCGAGTCGACCCAAATAATGACACTGAGCAGCAGCCAAAGGTGGAAGGGCACGAGAGCGAGGTCGAGTCGACCCAAATAATGACATTGAGCAGCAGCCAAAGGCGGAAGAAGCACGCAAACCGATGTCGAGTCGACCCAAAATAATGACATTGAGCAGCAGCCAAAGGCGGAAGAGCACGAAAACGATGTCGAGTCGACCCAAAATAATGACATTGAGCAGCAGCCAAAGGGCGGAAGAGCACGAAAACGATGTCGAGTCGACCCAAAATAATGACATTGAGCAGCAGCCAAAGGCGAAGAGCACGAAAACCATGTCGAGTCGACCCAAAATAATGACATTGAGCACGCAGCCAAAGGCGGAAGAGCACGAAAACGATGTCGAGTCGACCCGAAATAATGACATTGAAGCAGCAGCCGAAGGCGGAAGAGCACGAAAACCATGTCGAGTCGACCCAAAATAATGACATTGAGCAGCAGCCAAAGGCGGAAGAGCACGAAAACCATGTCGAGTAGACCCAAAATAATGACATTGAGCAGCAGCCAAAGGCGGAAGAGCACGAAAACGATGTCGAGTCGACCCAAAAATAATGACATTGAGCATGCAGCAAAGGTGGAAGAGCACGAGAAGCGATGGTCGAGTCGACCCAAAATAATGACATTGAAGCGCAAGCCGAAGGTGGAAGAGGCACCCCGAGAAGCGATGTCGAGTCGACCCAAAATAATGACATTGAGCAGCAGCCAAAGGCGGAAGAGCACGAGAACGATGTCGAGTCGACCCAAAATAATGACATTTGAGCAGCAGCCAAAGGCGGAAGAGCACGAAGAGCGATGGTCGAGTCGACCCAAAATAATGACATTGAACTGCACGCCAAAGGTGGAAGAGCACGAGAACGATGTCGAGTCGACCCAAACTAATGACATTGAGCAGGCAGCCAAAGGCGGAAGGAGCACGAGAAACCATGTCGAGTCGACCCAAATAAGACATTGAGCAGCAGCCAAAGGCGGAAGAGCACGAAAACCAGTGTCGAGTCGACCCAAAAATAATGACATTGAGCAGCAAGCCAAAGTGGAAGGAGCACGAGAACGATGTCGAGTCGACCCAAATAATGACATTGACAGCAGCCAGAAGGCGGAAGAGCACGAAAACGATGTCGAGTCGACCAAAAATAATGACATTGAGCAGCAGCCAAAGGCGGAAGAGCACGAAAACCATGTCGATTCGACCCAAAATAATGACATTGAGCAGCAGCCAAAGGCGGAAGAGCACGAAAACCATGTCGAGTCGACCCAAAATAATGACATTGAGCAGCAGCCAAAGGCGGAAGAGCACGAAAACCATGTCGAGTCGACCCAAAATAATGACATTGAGCAGCAGCCAAAGGCGGAAGGGCACGAGAGCGAGGTCGAGTCGACCCAAAATAATGACACTGAACTACTGCAGCCGAAGGTGGAAGGGCACGAGAGCGAGGTCGAGTCGACCCAAAATAATGACACTGAACTACTGCAGCCGAAGGTGGAAGGGCACGAGAGCGAGGTCGAGTCGACCCAAAATAATGACACTGAACTGCAGCCGAAGGTGGAAGGGCACGAGAGCGAGGTCGAGTCGACCCAAAATAATGACATTGAACTGCAGCCGAAGGTGGAAGAGCACGAGACGATGTCGAGTCGACCCAAACTTAATGACACTGAACTGCAGCCGAAGGTGGAAGGGCACGAGAGCGAGGTCGAGTCGACCCAAAATAATGACATTGAGCAGCAGCCAAAGGCGGAAGAGCACGAAAACCGATGTCGAGTCGACAAAAAATAATGACATTGAGCAGCAGCCAAAGGCGGAGAGCACGAAAACGAGGTCGAGGTCGACCCGAAATAATGACATTGAGCAGCAGCCAAAGGCGGAAGAGCACGAAAAACGATGTCGAGTCGACCCAAAATAATGACATTGAGCAGCAGCCAAAGGCGGAAGAGCACGAAAACCATGTCGAGTCGACCAAAAAATAATGACATTGAGCAGCAGCCAAAGGCGGAAGAGCACGAAAACGATGTCGAGTCGACCCGAAATAATGACATTGAGCAGCAGCCAAAGGCGAAGAGCACGAAAACCATGTCGAGTCGACCCAAAATAATGACATTGAGCAGCAGCCAAAGGCGGAAGAGCACGAAAACCATGTCGAGTCGACCCAAAATAATGACATTGAGCAGCAGCCAAAGGTGGAAGAGAAGCACGAAAACCGATGTCGAGTCGACCCAAAATAATGACATTGAGCAGCAGCCGAAAGGCGGAAGAGCACGAGAGCCGAGGTCGAGTCGACCCAAAATAATGGACATTGAAGCTAGCAGCCGAAGGTGGAAGAGGCACGAGAGCGAGGTCGAGTCGACCCAAAATAATGACATTGAGCACTGCAGCCGAAAGGTGGAAGAGCACGAAAACGATGTCGAGTCCGACCCAAAATAATGACATTGAGCAGCAGCCAAAGGCGGAAGAGCACGAAAACGATGTCGAGTCGACCCAAAATAATGACATTGAGCAGCAGCCAAAGGCGGAAGAGCAGAAAAACCATGTCGAGTCGACCCAAAAATAATGACAATTGAGCAGCATGCCAAAGGCGGAAGAGCACGAAAACCATGTCGAGTCGACCCAAAATAATGACCATTGAGCAGCAGCCAAAGGCGGAAGAGCACGAAAACCAGGTCGAGTCGACCCAAAATAATGACATTGAGGCAGCAGCCAAAGGCGGAAGGGCACGAGAGCGAGGTCGAGTCGACCCATAAATAATGACACTGAACTACTGCAGCCCGAAGGTGGAAAGGGCACGAGAGCGAGTGTCGAGTCGACCCAAAATAATGACACTGAACTGCAGCCGAAGGTGGAAGGGCACGAGAGCGAGGGTCGAGTCGACCCAAAATAATGACATTGAACATGCAGCCCAAAGGGGAAGAGCACGAAAACGATGTCGAGTGCGACCCAAAAGAATGACATTGAGCAGCAGCCAAAGGCGGAAGAGCACGAAAACCATGTCGAGTCGACCAAAAATAATGACATTGAAACTGCAGCCAAAGGTGGAAGAGCACGAGAACGATGTCGAGTCGACCCAAACTATGACACTGAGCATGCAGCCTAAGGTGGAAGGGCACGAGAAGCGAGGTCGAGTCGACCCAAAATAATGACATTGAGCAGCAGCCAAAGGCGGAAGAGCACGAAAACCATGTCGAGTCGACCCAAAAATAATGACATTGAGCAGCAGCCAAAGGCGGAAGAGCACGAAAACCATGTCGAGTCGACCCAAAATAATGACATTGAGCAGCAGCCAAAGGCGGAAGAGCACGAAAACCATGTCGAGTCGACCCAAAATAATGACATTGAGCAGCAGCCAAAGGCGGAAGAGCAACCGAAAAACCAGTGTCGAGTCGACCCAAATAATGACATTGAGCAGCAGCCAAAGGCGGAAGAGGCACGAGAGCGAGGTCGAGTCGAACCCAAAATAATGACAGCTGACACTGCAGCGAAGGTGGAAGGGCACGAGAGCGAGGTCGAGTCGACCCAAAAATAATGACATTGAGCAGCAGCCAAAGGGCGGAAGGAGCCGAAGAACGATGTCGAGTCGACCCAAAATAATGACATTGAGCAGCAGCCAAAGGCGGAAGAGCACGAAAACCGATGTCGAGTCGACCCAAAATAATGACATTGAGCAGCAGCCAAAGGTGGAAGAGCACGAAAAACCATGTCGAGTCGACCCAAAAATAATGACATTGAGCAGCAGCCAAAGGCGGAAGAGCACGAAAACCATGTCGAGTCGACCCAAAATAATGACATTGGACGCAGGCAGCCAAAGGGCGGAAGAGCACGAAAACGATGTCGAGTCGACCCATAAATAATGACATTGAGCAGCAGCCAAAGGCGGAAGAGCACGAAAACCATGTCGAGTCCACCCAAAATAATGACATTGAGCACTGCAGCCAAAGAATGGAAGGCACGAGAGCGAGGTCGAGTCGACCCAAAATAATGACACTGAACTGCAGCCGAAGGTGGAAGGGCACGAGAGCGAGGTCGAGTCGACCAAAATAATGACATTGAACTGCAGCCAAAGTGGAAGAGCACGAGAACGATGTCGAGTCGACCCAAAATAATGACATTGAACTGCAGCCAAAGGTGGAAGGGCACGAGAGCGATGTCGAGTCGACCCAAAATAATGACATTGAGCAGCAGCCAAAGGCGGAAGAGCACGAAAACCATGTCGAGTCGACAAAAAATAATGACATTGAGCAGCAGCCAAAGGCGGAAGAGCACGAAAACGATGTCGAGTCGACCCAAAATAATGACATTGAGCAACAGCCAAAGGCGGAAGAGCACGAAACGATGTCGAGTCGACCCAAAATAATGACATTGAGCAGCAGCCAAAGGCGGAAGAGCACGAAAACCATGTCGAGTCGACCAAAATAATGACATTGAGCAGCAGCCAAAGGCGGAGAGAGCACGAAAACCATGTCGAGTCGACCCAAAATAATGACATTGAGCAGCAGCCAAAGGCGGAAAGAGCACGAAAACCGATGTCGAGTCGACCCAAAATAATGACATTGAGCAGCAGCCAAAGGCGGAAGAGCACGAAAACGCATGTCGAGTCGACCCAAAATAATGACATTGAGCAGCAGCCAAAGGCGGAAGGAGCACGAGAAGCGAGGTCGAGTCGACCCAAATAATGACCTGAGCTACTGCAGCCAGAAGGTGGAAGGAGCACGAAGAGCGATGTCGAGTCGACCCAAAATAATGACACTTGAGCATGCAGCCGAAGAGTGGAAGGGCACGAGAGCGAGGTCGAGTCGACCCAAAATAATGACATTGAGCACTGCAGCCAAAGGTGGAAGAGCACGAGAAACGATGTCGAGTCGACCCAAAATAATGACATTGAGCAGCAGCCAAAGGTGGAAGAGCACGAAACCGATGTCGAGTCGACCCAAAAATAATGACATTGAACTGCAGCCGAAAGGTGGAAGAGCACGAGAACGATGTCGAGTCAACCCAAAATTATGACACTTGAACTGCAGCCGAAGGCGGAAGGGCACGAGAACGATGTCGAGTCGACCCAAAATAATGACATTGAGCAGCAGCCAAAGGCGGAAGAGCACGAAAACCATGTCGAGTCGACCCAAAAATAATGACATTGAGCAGCAGCCAAAGGCGGAAGAGCAACGAAAACCGATGTCGAGTCGACCCAAAATAATGACATTGAGCAGCAGCCAAAGGCGGAAGAGACACGAGGAAACCATGTCGAGTCGACCCAAAAATAATGACATTGAGCAGCAGCCAAGGCGGAAGAGCACGAAAACATTGCGAGTCGACCCAAAATAATGACATTGAGCAGCAGCCAAAGGCGGAAGAGCACGAAAACCAATGTCGAGTCGACCAAAATAATGACATTGAGCAGCAGCCAAAGGCGGAAGAGCACGAAAACCATGGTCGAGTCGACCCAAAATAATGACATTGAGCAGCAGCCAGAAGGTGGAAAGAGGCACGAGAACGATGGTCGAGTCGACCAAAATAATGACATTGAACTGCAGCCCAAGGTGGAAGAGCACGAGAACGATGTCGAGTCGACCCAAAATAATGACACTGAACTGCAGCCGAAGTGCGGAAGGGCACGAGGCGAGGTCGAGTCGACCCAAAAATAATGACATTAGCGCAGCAGCCAAAGGCGGAAGAGCACGAAAACGATGTCGAGTCGACCCAAAATAATGACATTGAGCAGCAGCCAAAGGCGGAAGAGCACGAAAACCGATGTCGAGTCTGACCAAAATAATGACATTGAGCAGCAGCCAAAGGCTGGTAAGAGCACGAAAACGATGTCGAGTCGACCCAAAATAATGACATTGAGCAGCAGCCAAAGGCGGAAGGGCACGAAGAGCGAGGTCGAAGTCGACCCAAAATAATGACACTGAACTACTGCAGCCGAAGGTGGAAGGGCACGAGAGCGAGGTCGAGTCGACCCAAAATAATGACACTGAACTGCAGCCGAAGGTGGAAGGGCACGAGAGCGAGGTCGAGTCGACCCAAAATAATGACATGAACTGCAGCAAAGGTGGAAAGAGCACGAGAACGATGTCGAGTCGACCCAAACTTATGACATGAACTGCAGCCGAAGGCTGGAAGGAGCACCGAAGAGCGAGGTCGAGTCGACCCAAAATAATGACATTGAGCAGCAGCCAAAGGCTGGAAGAGCACGAAAACCATGTTCGAGTCGACCCAAAAATAATGACAATTGAACTGCAGCCGCCAAGGCGGAAAGAGCACGAGAAAGCGATGTCGAGTCGACCCAAAATAATGACATTGAGCAAGCAGCCAAAGCGGAAGAGCACGAAAACCATGTCGAGTCGACAAAAAATAATGACATTGAGCAGCAGCCAAAGGCGGAAGAGCACGAAAACCGATGTCGAGTCGACCCAAAATAATGACATTGAGCAACAGCCAAAGGCGGAAGAGCACGAAAACCATGTCGAGTCGACCCAAAATAATGACATTGAGCAGCAGCCAAAGGCGGAAGAGCACGAAAACCATGTCGAGTCGACCCAAAATAATGACATTGAGCAGCAGCCAAAGGCGGAAGAGCACGAAAACCATGTCGAGTCGACCCAAAATAATGACATTGAGCAGCAGCCAAAGGCGGAAGAGCACGAAAACCATGTCGAGTCGACCCAAAATAATGACACTGAAGCCTGCAGCCAAAGGCGGAAGAGCACGAAACCCTGTCGAGTCGATCCAAAATAATGACATTGAGCTAGCAGCCAAAGGCGGAAGGGCACGAGAGCGAGGTCGAGTCGACCCAAAATAATGACACTGACTACTGCAGCCGAAGGTGGAAGGGCACGAGAGCGAGGTCGAGTCGACCCAAAATAATGACACTGAACTGCAGCCGAAAGGCGGAAGAGCACGAAACCATGTCGAGTCGACCCAAAATAATGACATTGAACTGCAGCCAAAGGTGGAAGAGCACGAGAACGATGTCGAGTCAACCCAAACTTATGACACTGAACTGCAGCCGAAGGTGGAAGGGCACGAGAGCGAGGTCGAGTCGACCCAAAATAATGACATTGAGCAGCAGCCAAAGGCGGAAGAGCACGAAAACCATGTCGATGTCGACAAAAAATAATGACATTGAGCAGCAGCCAAAGGCGGAAGAGCACGGAAAACGATGTCGAGTCGACCCAAAATAATGACATTGAGCAACAGCTAAAGGCGGAAGAGCACGAAAACGATGTCGAGTCGACCCAAAATAATGACATTGAGCAGCAGCCAAAGGCGGAAGAGCACGAAAACCATGTCGAGTCGACCCAAAATAATGACATTGAGCAGCAGCCAAAGGCGGAAGAGCACGAAAACCATGTCGAGTCGACCCAAAATAATAACATTGAGCAGCAGCCAAAGGCGGAAGAGCACGAAAACCATGTCGAGTCGACCCAAAATAATGACATTGAGCAGCAGCCAAAGGCGGAAGAGCACGAAAACCATGTCGAGTCGACCCAAAATAATGACACTGAGCTACTGCAGCCAAAGGCGGAAGGGCACGAGAGCGAGGTCGAGTCGACCCAAAATAATGACACTGAACTACTGCAGCCGAAGGTGGAAGGGCACGAGAGCGAGGTCGAGTCGACCCAAAATAATGACACTGAACTGCAGCCGAAGGTGGAAGGGCACGAGAGCGAGGTCGAGTCGACCCAAATAATGACATTGAACTGCAGCCAAAGGTGGAGGAGCACGAGAACGATGTCGAGTCGACCCAAACTAATGACACTTGAGCTGCAGCCAAAGGCGGAAAGAGCACGAAACCATGTCGAGTCGACCCAAAATAATGACATTGAGCAGCATCCAAAGGCGGAAGAGCACGAAACCATGTCGAGTCGACCCAAAATAATGACAATTGAGCTATGCAGCCAAAGGCGGAAGAGCACGAAAAACGATGTCGAGTCGACCCAAAATATGACATTGAGCAGCAGCCAAAGGCGGAAAGAGCACGAAAACGATGTCGAAGTCGACCCAAAAATAATGACATTGAGCAGCCAGCCAAAGGCGGAAGAGCACGAAAACGATGTCGAGTCGACCCAAAATAATGACATTGAACCTGCAGCCAAAGGTGGAAGGGCACGAGAGCGAGGTCGAGTCGCCCAAATAATGACACTGAAACTGCAGCCGAAGGTGGGAAGGGCAGCGAGAGCGAGGTCGAGTCGACCCAAAATAATGACACTGAACTACTGCAGCCGAAGGTGGAAGGGCACGAGAGCGAGGTCGAGTCGACCCAAAATAATGACACTGAACTGCAGCCGAAGGTGGAAGGGCACGAGAGCGAGGTCGAGTCGACCCAAAATAATGACATTGAACTGCAGCCAAAGGTGGAGGAGCACGAGAACGATGTCGAGTCAACCCAAACTTATGACACTGAACTGCAGCCGAAGGTGGAAGGGCACGAGAGCGAGGTCGAGTCGACCCAAAATAATGACATTGAGCAGCAGCCAAAGGCGGAAGAGCACGAAAACCATGTCGAGTCGACAAAAAAATAATGACATTGAGCAGCAGCCAAAGGCGGAAGAGCACGAAAACGATGTTGAGTCGACCCAAAATAATGACATTGAGCAACAGCTAAAGGCGGAAGAGCACGAAAACGATGTCGAGTCGACCCAAAATAATGACATTGAGCAGCAGCCAAAGGCGGAAGAGCACGAAAACCATGTCGAGTCGACCCAAAATAATGACATTGAGCAGCAGCCAAAGGCGGAAGGGCACGAGAGCGAGGTCGAGTCGACCCAAAATAATGACACTGAACTACTGCAGCCGAAGGTGGAAGGGCACGAGAGCGAGGTCGAGTCGACCCAAAATAATGACACTGAACTACTGCAGCCGAAGGTGGAAGGGCACGAGAGCGAGGTCGAGTCGACCCAAAATAACGACACTGAACTGCAGCCGAAGGTGGAAGGGCACGAGAGCGAGGTCGAGTCGACCCAAAATAACGACACTGAACTGCAGCCGAAGGTGGAAGGGCACGAGAGCGAGGTCGAGTCGACCCAAAATAATGACATTGAACTGCAGCCAAAGGTGGAAGAGCACGAGAACGATGTCGAGTCGACCCAAAATAATGACATTGAGCAGCAGCCAAAGGCGGAAGAGCACGAAAACCATGTCGAGTCGACAAAAAAATAATGACATTGAGCAGCAGCCAAAGGCGGAAGAGCACGAAAACGATGTCGAGTCGACCCAAAATAATGACATTGAGCAACAGCCAAAGGCGGAAGAGCACGAAAAACCATGTCGAGTCGACCCAAAATAATGACATTGAGCAGCAGCCAAAGGCGGAAGAGCACGAAAACCATGTCGAGTCGACCCAAAAATAATGACATTGAGCAGCAGCCAAAGGCGGAAGAGCACGAAAACCATGTCGAGTCGACCCAAAATAATGACATTGAGCAGCAGCCAAAGGCGGAAGAGCACGAAAACCATGTCGAGTCGACCCAAAATAATGACATTGAGCAGCAGCCAAAGGCGGAAGGGCACGAGAGCGAGGTCGAGTCGACCCAAAATAATGACACTGAACTACTGCAGCCGAAGGTGGAAGGGCACGAGAGCGAGGTCGAGTCGACCCAAAATAATGACACTGAACTACTGCAGCCGAAGGTGGAAGGGCACGAGAGCGAGGTCGAGTCGACCCAAAATAATGACACTGAACTGCAGCCGAAGGTGGAAGGGCACGAGAGCGAGGTCGAGTCGACCCAAAATAATGACATTGAACTGCAGCCAAAGGTGGAAGAGCACGAGAACGATGTCGAGTCAACCCAAACTTTGACACAGACAATGCATCTCTGGCCAGTAAAGTGCTGAAAGCTGCAGATATTCATGAAAATGACATCAGACTGTGAAATCAACTAGTCCTGAGCCACTTTTCTGAAGAAAATCTTTGAAACTATGTTTACTTTCACAAAATCCACTTTTGGCCTCCTCTCTGCCTGAAACGCACTTTAAGAGCATAACAAAGTGACAATGCATCTCTGGCCAGTAAAGTGCTGAAAGCTGCAGATATTCATGAAAATGACATCAGACTGTGAAATCAACTGTCCTGAGCCACTTTTCTGAAGAAAATCTTTGAAACTATGTTTACTTTCACAAAATCCACTTTTGGCCTCCTCTCTGCCTGAAACGCACTTTAAGAGCATACAAAAGTGACAATGCATCTCTGGCCAGTAAAGTGCTGAAAGCTGCAGATATTCATGATAATGACATCAGACTGTGAAATCAACTGTCCTGAGCAACTTTTCTGAAGAAAATCTTTGAAACTATGTTTACTTTCACAAAATCCACTTTTGGCCTCCTCTCTGCCTGAAACGCACTTTAAGAGCATAAAAAAGTGACAATGCATCCATGGCCAGTAAAGTGCTGAAAGCTGCAGATATTCATGATAATGACATCAGACTGTGAAATCAACTGTCCTGAGCAACTTTTCTGAAGAAAATCTTTGAAACTATGTTTACTTTCACAAAATCCACTTTTGGCCTCCTCTCTGCCTGAAACGCACTTTAAGAGCATAAAAAAGTGACAATGCATCTCTGGCCAGTAAAGTGCTGAAAGCTGCAGATATTCATGAAAATGACATCAGACTGTGAAATCAACTGTCCTGAGCCACTTTTCTGAAGAAAATCTTTGAAACTGTTTACTTTCACAAAATCCACTTTTGGCCTCCTCTCTGCCTGAAACGCACTTTAAGAGCATAACAAAGTGACAATGCATCTCTGGCCAGTAAAGTGCTGAAAGCTGCAGATATTCATGATAATGACATCAGACTGTGAAATCAACTGTCCTGAGCAACTTTTCTGAAGAAAATCTTTGAAACTATGTTTACTTTCACAAAATCCACTTTTGGCCTCCTCTCTGCCTGAAACGCACTTTAAGAGCATAAAAAAGTGACAATGCATCTCTGCCAGTAAAGTGCTGAAAGCTGCAGATATTCATGAAAATGACATCAGACTGTGAAATCAACTATCCTGAGCCACTTTTCTGAAGAAAATCTTTGAAACTATGTTTACTTTCACAAAATCCACTTTTGGCCTCCTCTCTGCCTGAAACGCACTTTAAGAGCATAAAAAAGTGACAATGCATCTCTGGCCAGTAAAGTGCTGAAAGCTGCAGATATTCATGATAATGACATCAGACTGTGAAATCAACTGTCCTGAGCCACTTTTCTGAAGAAAATCTTTGAAACTATGTTTACTTTCACAAAATCCACTTTTGGCCTCCTCTCTGCCTGAAACGCACTTTAAGAGCATAAAAAAGTGACAATGCATCTCTGGCCAGTAAAGTGCTGAAAGCTGCAGATATTCATGAAAATGACATCAGACTGTGAAATCAACTGTCCTGAGCCACTTTTCTGAAGAAAATCTTTGAAACTATGTTTACTTTCACAAAATCCACTTTTGGCCTCCTCTCTGCCTGAAACGCACTTTAAGAGCATAAAAAAGTGACAATGCATCTCTGGCCAGTAAAGTGCTGAAAGCTGCAGATATTCATGAAAATGACATCAGACTGTGAAATCAACTGTCCTGAGCCACTTTTCTGAAGAAAATCTTTGAAACTATGTTTACTTTCACAAAATCCACTTTTGGCCTCCTCTCTGCCTGAAACGCACTTTAAGAGCATAAAAAAGTGACAATGCATCTCTGGCCAGTAAAGTGCTGAAAGCTGCAGATATTCATGAAAATGACATCAGACTGTGAAATCAACTGTCCTGAGCAACTTTTCTGAAGAAAATCTTTGAAACTATGTTTACTTTCACAAAATCCACTTTTGGCCTCCTCTCTGCCTGAAACGCACTTTAAGAGCATAAAAAGTGACAATGCATCTCTGGCCAGTAAAGTGCTGAAAGCTGCAGATATTCATGAAAATGACATCAGACTGTGAAATCAACTGTCCTGAGCCACTTTTCTGAAGAAAATCTTTGAAACTATGTTTACTTTCACAAAATCCACTTTTGGCCTCCTCTCTGCCTGAAACGCACTTTAAGAGCATAAAAAAGTGACAATGCATCTCTGGCCAGTAAAGTGCTGAAAGCTGCAGATATTCATGAAAATGACATCAGACTGTGAAATCAACTATCCTGAGCCACTTTTCTGAAGAAAATCTTTGAAACTATGTTTACTTTCACAAAATCCACTTTTGGCCTCCTCTCTGCCTGAAACGCACTTTAAGAGCATACAAAAGTGACAATGCATCTCTGGCCAGTAAAGTGCTGAAAGCTGCAGATATTCATGATAATGACATCAGACTGTGAAATCAACTAGTCCTGAGCCACTTTTCTGAAGAAAATCTTTGAAACTATGTTTACTTTCACAAAATCCACTTTTGGCCTCCTCTCTGCCTGAAACGCACTTTAAGAGCATAAAAAAGTGACAATGCATCCATGCCAGTAAAGTGCTGAAAGCTTGCAGATATTCATGAAAATGACATCAGACTGTGAAATCAACTATCCTGAGCCACTTTTCTGAAGAAAATCTTTGAAACTATGTTTACTTTCACAAAATCCACTTTTGGCCTCCTCTCTGCCTGAAACGCACTTTAAGAGCATAAAAAAGTGACAATGCATCTCTGGCCAGTAAAGTGCTGAAAGCTGCAGATATTCATGAAAATGACATCAGACTGTGAAATCAACTATCCTGAGCCACTTTTCTGAAGAAAATCTTTGAAACTATGTTTACTTTCACAAAATCCACTTTTGGCCTCCTCTCTGCCTGAAACGCACTTTAAGAGCATAACAAAGTGACAATGCATCTCTGGCCAGTAAAGTGCTGAAAGCTGCAGATATTCATGATAATGACATCAGACTGTGAAATCAACTGTCCTGAGCCACTTTTCTGAAGAAAATCTTTGAAACTATGTTTACTTTCACAAAATCCACTTTTGGCCTCCTCTCTGCCTGAAACGCACTTTAAGAGCATAAAAAAGTGACAATGCATCTCTGCCAGTAAAGTGCTGAAAGCTTGCAGATATTCATGATAATGACATCAGACTGTGAAATCAACTAGTCCTGAGCAACTTTTCTGAAGAAAATCTTTGAAACTATGTTTACTTTCACAAAATCCACTTTTGGCCTCCTCTCTGCCTGAAACGCACTTTTAAGAGCATAAAAAAGTGACAATGCATCTCTGGCCAGTAAAGTGCTGAAAGCTGCAGATATTCATGAAAATGACATCAGACTGTGAAATCAACTGTCCTGAGCCACTTTTCTGAAGAAAATCTTTGAAACTATGTTTACTTTCACAAAATCCACTTTTGGCCTCCTCTCTGCCTGAAACGCACTTTAAGAGCATAAAAAAGTGACAATGCATCTCTGGCCAGTAAAGTGCTGAAAGCTGCAGATATTCATGAAAATGACATCAGACTGTGAAATCAACTGTCCTGAGCAACTTTTCTGAAGAAAATCTTTGAAACTATGTTTACTTTCACAAAATCCACTTTTGGCCTCCTCTCTGCCTGAAACGCACTTTAAGAGCATAAAAAAGTGACAATGCATCTCTGGCCAGTAAAGTGCTGAAAGCTGCAGATATTCATGAAAATGACATCAGACTGTGAAATCAACTGTCCTGAGCAACTTTTCTGAAGAAAATCTTTGAAACTATGTTTACTTTCACAAAATCCACTTTTGGCCTCCTCTCTGCCTGAAACGCACTTTTAAGAGCATAAAAAGTGACAATGCATCTCTGGCCAGTAAAGTGCTGAAAGCTGCAGATATTCATGAAAATGACATCAGACTGTGAAATCAACTGTCCTGAGCAACTTTTCCTGAAGAAAATCTTTGAAACTATGTTTACTTTCACAAAATCCACTTTTGGCCTCCTCTCTGCCTGAAACGCTTGTTAAGAGCATAACAAAGTGACAATGCATCTCTGGCCAGTAAAGTGCTGAAAGCTGCAGATATTCATGAAAATGACATCAGACTGTGAAATCAACTGTCCTGAGCCACTTTTCTGAAGAAAATCTTTGAAACTATGTTTACTTTCACAAAATCCACTTTTGGCCTCCTCTCTGCCTGAAACGCACTTTAAGAGCATACAAAAGTGACAATGCATCTCTGGCCAGTAAAGTGCTGAAAGCTGCAGATATTCATGATAATGACATCAGACTGTGAAATCAACTGTCCTGAGCAACTTTTCTGAAGAAAATCTTTGAAACTATGTTTACTTTCACAAAATCCACTTTTGGCCTCCTCTCTGCCTGAAACGCACTTTAAGAGCATAAAAAGTGACAATGCATCCATGGCCAGTAAAGTGCTGAAAGCTGCAGATATTCATGATAATGACATCAGACTGTGAAATCAACTGTCCTGAGCAACTTTTCTGAAGAAAATCTTTGAAACTATGTTTACTTTCACAAAATCCACTTTTGGCCTCCTCTCTGCCTGAAACGCACTTTAAGAGCATAAAAAAGTGACAATGCATCTCTGGCCAGTAAAGTGCTGAAAGCTGCAGATATTCATGAAAATGACATCAGACTGTGAAATCAACTAGTCCTGAGCCACTTTTCTGAAGAAAATCTTTGAAACTATGTTTACTTTCACAAAATCCACTTTTGGCCTCCTCTCTGCCTGAAACGCACTTTAAGAGCATAACAAAGTGACAATGCATCTCTGGCCAGTAAAGTGCTGAAAGCTGCAGATATTCATGATAATGACATCAGACTGTGAAATCAACTGATCCTGAGCAACTTTTCTGAAGAAAATCTTTGAAACTATGTTTACTTTCACAAAATCCACTTTTGGCCTCCTCTCTGCCTGAAACGCACTTTAAGAGCATAAAAAAGTGACAATGCATCTCTGGCCAGTAAAGTGCTGAAAGCTTGCAGATATTCATGATAATGACATCAGACTGTGAAATCAACTAGTCCTGAGCAACTTTTCTGAAGAAAATCTTTGAAACTATGTTTACTTTCACAAAATCCACTTGTGGCCTCCTCTCTGCCTGAAACGCACTTTAAGAGCATAAAAAAGTGACAATGCATCTCTAGCCAGTAAAGTGCTGAAAGCTGCAGATATTCATGAAAATGACATCAGACTGTGAAATCAACTGTCCTGAGCAACTTTTCTGAAGAAAATCTTTGAAACTGTTTACTTTCACAAAATCCACTTTTGGCCTCCTCTCTGCCTGAAACGCACTTTAAGAGCATAAAAAAGTGACAATTCATCTCTAGCCAGTAAAGTGCTGAAAGCTGCAGATATTCATGAAAATGACATCAGACTGTGAAATCAACTATCCTGAGCCACTTTTCTGAAGAAAATCTTTGAAACTGTTTACTTTCACAAAATCCACTTTTGGCCTCCTCTCTGCCTGAAACGCACTTTAAGAGCATAAAAAGTGACAATGCATCTCTGGCCAGTAAAGTGCTGAAAGCTGCAGATATTCATGATAATGACATCAGACTGTGAAATCAACTATCCTGAGCCACTTTTCTGAAGAAAATCTTTGAAACTATGTTTACTTTCACAAAATCCACTTTTGGCCTCCTCTCTGCCTGAAACGCACTGTTTAAGAGCATAAAAAATTGAAAATTGCCAGTAAAGTGCTGAAAGCTTGCAGATATTCATGAAAATGACATCAGACTGTGAAATCAACTAGTCCTGAGCCACTTTTCTGAAGAAAATCTTTGAAACTATGTGTACTTTCACAAAATCCACTTTTGGCCTCCTCTCTGCCTGAAACGCACTTTAAGAGCATAAAAAATTGACAATGCATCTCTGCCAGTAAAGTGCTGAAAGCTGCAGATATTCATGAAATGACATCAGACTGTGAAATCAACTAGTCCTGAGCCACTTTTCTGAAGAAAATCTTTGAAACTATGTTGACTTTCACAAAATCCACTTTTGGCCCTCCTCTCTGCCTGAAACGCACTTTAAGAGCATAAAAAATTGAAAATGCCAGTAAAGTGCTGAAACCTTGCAGATATTCATGATAAATGACATCAGACTGTGAAATCAACTATCCTGAGCCACTTTTCTGAAGAAAATCTTTGAAACTATGTTTACTTTCACAAAATCCACTTTTGGCCTCCTCTCTGCCTGAAACGCACTTTAAGAGCATAAAAAATTGACAATGCATCTCTAGCCAGTAAAGTGCTGAAAGCTGCAGATATTCATGAAAATGACATCAGACTGTGAAATCAACTATCCTGAGCCACTTTTCTGAAGAAAATCTTTGAAACTATGTGTACTTTCACAAAATCCACTTTTGGCCTCCTCTCTGCCTGAAACGCACTTTAAGAGCATAAAAAAGTGACAATGCATCTCTGCCAGTAAAGTGCTGAAAGCTTGCAGATATTCATGAAAATGACATCAGACTGTGAAATCAACTATCCTGAGCCACTTTTCTGAAGAAAATCTTTGAAACTATGTTTACTTTCACAAAATCCACTTTTGGCCTCCTCTCTGCCTGAAACGCACTTTAAGAGCATAAAAAATTGAAAATGCCAGTAAAGTGCTGAAAGTTGCAGATATTCATGAAAATGACATCAGACTGTGAAATCAACTATCCTGAGCCACTTTTCTGAAGAAAATCTTTGAAACTATGTGGATTTCACAAAATCCACTTTTGGCCTCCTCTCTGCCTGAAACGCACTTTAAGAGCATAAAAATTTTGAAAATGCCAGTAAAGTGCTGAAAGTTGCAGATATTCATGAAAATGACATCAGACTGTGAAATCAACTATCCTGAGCCACTTTTCTGAAGAAAATCTTTGAAACTATGTGGATTTCACAAAATCCACTTTGGCCTCCTCTCTGCCTGAAACGCACTTTAAGAGCATAAAAAATTTGAAAATGCCAGTAAGTGCTGAAAGTTGCAGATATTCATGAAAATGACATCAGACTGTGAAATCAACTATCCTGAGCCACTTTTCTGAAGAAAATCTTTGAAACTATGTGGATTTCACAAAATCCACTTTTGGCCTCCTCTCTGCCTGAAACGCACTTTAAGATGCATAAAAAAGTGACAATGCATCTCTGCCAGTAAAGTGCTGAAAGCTGCAGATATTCATGAAAATGACATCAGACTGTGAAATCAAACTGTCCTGAGCCACTTTTCTGAAGAAAATCTTTGAAACTATGTTTACTTTCACAAAATCCACTTTTGGCCTCCTCTCCTGCCTGAAACGCACTTTAAGAGCATAAAAAAGTGACAATGCCATCTCTGGCCAGTAAAGTGCTGAAAGCTGCAGATATTCATGATAATGACATCAGACTGTGAAATCAACTATCCTGAGCCACTTTTCTGAAGAAAATCTTTGAAACTATGTGGATTTCACAAAATCCACTTTTGGCCTCCTCTCTGCCTGAAACGCACTTTAAGAGCATAAAAAATTGAAAATGCCAGTAAAGTGCTGAAAGTTGCAGATATTCATGAAAATGACATCAGACTGTGAAATCAACTATCCTGAGCCACTTTTCTGAAGAAAATCTTTGAAACTATGTGGATTTCACAAAATCCACTTTTGGCCTCCTCTCTGCCTGAAACGCACTTTAAGAGCATAAAAAATTGAAAATGCCAGTAAAGTGCTGAAAGTTGCAGATATTCATGAAAATGACATCAGACTGTGAAATCAACTATCCTGAGCCACTTTTCTGAAGAAAATCTTTGAAACTATGTGGATTTCACAAAATCCACTTTTGGCCTCCTCTCTGCCTGAAACGCACTTTAAGAGCATAAAAAATTGAAAATGCCAGTAAAGTGCTGAAAGTTGCAGATATTCATGAAAATGACATCAGACTGTGAAATCAACTATCCTGAGCCACTTTTCTGAAGAAAATCTTTGAAACTATGTGGATTTCACAAAATCCACTTTTGGCCTCCTCTCTGCCTGAAACGCACTTTAAGAGCATAAAAATTGAAAATGCCAGTAAAGTGCTGAAAGTTGCAGATATTCATGAAAATGACATCAGACTGTGAAATCAACTATCCTGAGCCACTTTTCTGAAGAAAATCTTTGAAACTATGTGGATTTCACAAAATCCACTTTTGGCCTCCTCTCTGCCTGAAACGCACTTTAAGAGCATAAAAAATTGAAAATGCCAGTAAAGTGCTGAAAGTTGCAGATATTCATGAAAATGACATCAGACTGTGAAATCAACTATCCTGAGCCACTTTTCTGAAGAAAATCTTTGAAACTATGTGGATTTCACAAAATCCACTTTTGGCCTCCTCTCTGCCTGAAACGCACTTTAAGAGCATAAAAAATTGAAAATGCCAGTAAAGTGCTGAAAGTTGCAGATATTCATGAAAATGACATCAGACTGTGAAATCAACTATCCTGAGCCACTTTTCTGAAGAAAATCTTTGAAACTATGTGGATTTCACAAAATCCACTTTTGGCCTCCTCTCTGCCTGAAACGCACTTTAAGAGCATAAAAAATTGAAAATGCCAGTAAAGTGCTGAAAGTTGCAGATATTCATGAAAATGACATCAGACTGTGAAATCAACTATCCTGAGCCACTTTTCTGAAGAAAATCTTTGAAACTATGTGGATTTCACAAAATCCACTTTTGGCCTCCTCTCTGCCTGAAACGCACTTTAAGAGCATAAAAATTTGAAAATGCCAGTAAAGTGCTGAAAGTTGCAGATATTCATGAAAATGACATCAGACTGTGAAATCAACTATCCTGAGCCACTTTTCTGAAGAAAATCTTTGAAACTATGTGGATTTCACAAAATCCACTTTTGGCCTCCTCTCTGCCTGAAACGCACTTTAAGAGCATAAAAATTGAAAATGCCAGTAAAGTGCTGAAAGTTGCAGATATTCATGAAAATGACATCAGACTGTGAAATCAACTATCCTGAGCCACTTTTCTGAAGAAAATCTTTGAAACTATGTGGATTTCACAAAATCCACTTTTGGCCTCCTCTCTGCCTGAAACGCACTTTAAGAGCATAAAAAATTGAAAATGCCAGTAAAGTGCTGAAAGTTGCAGATATTCATGAAAATGACATCAGACTGTGAAATCAACTATCCTGAGCCACTTTTCTGAAGAAAATCTTTGAAACTATGTGGATTTCACAAAATCCACTTTTGGCCTCCTCTCTGCCTGAAACGCACTTTAAGAGCATAAAAATTTGAAAATGCCAGTAAAGTGCTGAAAGTTGCAGATATTCATGAAAATGACATCAGACTGTGAAATCAACTATCCTGAGCCACTTTTCTGAAGAAAATCTTTGAAACTATGTGGATTTCACAAAATCCACTTTTGGCCTCCTCTCTGCCTGAAACGCACTTTAAGAGCATAAAAAATTGAAAATGCCAGTAAAGTGCTGAAAGTTGCAGATATTCATGAAAATGACATCAGACTGTGAAATCAACTATCCTGAGCCACTTTTCTGAAGAAAATCTTTGAAACTATGTGGATTTCACAAAATCCACTTTTGGCCTCCTCTCTGCCTGAAACGCACTTTAAGAGCATAAAAAATTGAAAATGCCAGTAAAGTGCTGAAAGTTGCAGATATTCATGAAAATGACATCAGACTGTGAAATCAACTATCCTGAGCCACTTTTCTGAAGAAAATCTTTGAAACTATGTGGATTTCACAAAATCCACTTTTGGCCTCCTCTCTGCCTGAAACGCACTTTAAGAGCATAAAAAATTGAAAATGCCAGTAAAGTGCTGAAAGTTGCAGATATTCATGAAAATGACATCAGACTGTGAAATCAACTATCCTGAGCCACTTTTCTGAAGAAAATCTTTGAAACTATGTGGATTTCACAAAATCCACTTTTGGCCTCCTCTCTGCCTGAAACGCACTTTAAGAGCATAAAAATTTGAAAATGCCAGTAAAGTGCTGAAAGTTGCAGATATTCATGAAAATGACATCAGACTGTGAAATCAACTATCCTGAGCCACTTTTCTGAAGAAAATCTTTGAAACTATGTGGATTTCACAAAATCCACTTTTGGCCTCCTCTCTGCCTGAAACGCACTTTAAGAGCATAAAAAATTGAAAATGCCAGTAAAGTGCTGAAAGTTGCAGATATTCATGAAAATGACATCAGACTGTGAAATCAACTATCCTGAGCCACTTTTCTGAAGAAAATCTTTGAAACTATGTGGATTTCACAAAATCCACTTTTGGCCTCCTCTCTGCCTGAAACGCACTTTAAGAGCATAAAAAATTGAAAATGCCAGTAAAGTGCTGAAAGTTGCAGATATTCATGAAAATGACATCAGACTGTGAAATCAACTATCCTGAGCCACTTTTCTGAAGAAAATCTTTGAAACTATGTGGATTTCACAAAATCCACTTTTGGCCTCCTCTCTGCCTGAAACGCACTTTAAGAGCATAAAAATTGAAAATGCCAGTAAAGTGCTGAAAGTTGCAGATATTCATGAAAATGACATCAGACTGTGAAATCAACTATCCTGAGCCACTTTTCTGAAGAAAATCTTTGAAACTATGTGGATTTCACAAAATCCACTTTTGGCCTCCTCTCTGCCTGAAACGCACTTTAAGAGCATAAAAAATTGAAAATGCCAGTAAAGTGCTGAAAGTTGCAGATATTCATGAAAATGACATCAGACTGTGAAATCAACTATCCTGAGCCACTTTTCTGAAGAAAATCTTTGAAACTATGTGGATTTCACAAAATCCACTTTTGGCCTCCTCTCTGCCTGAAACGCACTTTAAGAGCATAAAAAATTGAAAATGCCAGTAAAGTGCTGAAAGTTGCAGATATTCATGAAAATGACATCAGACTGTGAAATCAACTATCCTGAGCCACTTTTCTGAAGAAAATCTTTGAAACTATGTGGATTTCACAAAATCCACTTTTGGCCTCCTCTCTGCCTGAAACGCACTTTAAGAGCATAAAAAATTGAAAATGCCAGTAAAGTGCTGAAAGTTGCAGATATTCATGAAAATGACATCAGACTGTGAAATCAACTATCCTGAGCCACTTTTCTGAAGAAAATCTTTGAAACTATGTGGATTTCACAAAATCCACTTTTGGCCTCCTCTCTGCCTGAAACGCACTTTAAGAGCATAAAAAATTGAAAATGCCAGTAAAGTGCTGAAAGTTGCAGATATTCATGAAAATGACATCAGACTGTGAAATCAACTATCCTGAGCCACTTTTCTGAAGAAAATCTTTGAAACTATGTGGATTTCACAAAATCCACTTTTGGCCTCCTCTCTGCCTGAAACGCACTTTAAGAGCATAAAAATTTGAAAATGCCAGTAAAGTGCTGAAAGTTGCAGATATTCATGAAAATGACATCAGACTGTGAAATCAACTATCCTGAGCCACTTTTCTGAAGAAAATCTTTGAAACTATGTGGATTTCACAAAATCCACTTTTGGCCTCCTCTCTGCCTGAAACGCACTTTAAGAGCATAAAAAATTGAAAATGCCAGTAAAGTGCTGAAAGTTGCAGATATTCATGAAAATGACATCAGACTGTGAAATCAACTATCCTGAGCCACTTTTCTGAAGAAAATCTTTGAAACTATGTGGATTTCACAAAATCCACTTTTGGCCTCCTCTCTGCCTGAAACGCACTTTAAGAGCATAAAAAATTGAAAATGCCAGTAAAGTGCTGAAAGTTGCAGATATTCATGAAAATGACATCAGACTGTGAAATCAACTATCCTGAGCCACTTTTCTGAAGAAAATCTTTGAAACTATGTGGATTTCACAAAATCCACTTTTGGCCTCCTCTCTGCCTGAAACGCACTTTAAGAGCATAAAAATTTGAAAATGCCAGTAAAGTGCTGAAAGTTGCAGATATTCATGAAAATGACATCAGACTGTGAAATCAACTATCCTGAGCCACTTTTCTGAAGAAAATCTTTGAAACTATGTGGATTTCACAAAATCCACTTTTGGCCTCCTCTCTGCCTGAAACGCACTTTAAGAGCATAAAAATTTGAAAATGCCAGTAAAGTGCTGAAAGTTGCAGATATTCATGAAAATGACATCAGACTGTGAAATCAACTATCCTGAGCCACTTTTCTGAAGAAAATCTTTGAAACTATGTGGATTTCACAAAATCCACTTTTGGCCTCCTCTCTGCCTGAAACGCACTTTAAGAGCATAAAAAATTGAAAATGCCAGTAAAGTGCTGAAAGTTGCAGATATTCATGAAAATGACATCAGACTGTGAAATCAACTATCCTGAGCCACTTTTCTGAAGAAAATCTTTGAAACTATGTGGATTTCACAAAATCCACTTTTGGCCTCCTCTCTGCCTGAAACGCACTTTAAGAGCATAAAAATTGAAAATGCCAGTAAAGTGCTGAAAGTTGCAGATATTCATGAAAATGACATCAGACTGTGAAATCAACTATCCTGAGCCACTTTTCTGAAGAAAATCTTTGAAACTATGTGGATTTCACAAAATCCACTTTTGGCCTCCTCTCTGCCTGAAACGCACTTTAAGAGCATAAAAAATTGAAAATGCCAGTAAAGTGCTGAAAGTTGCAGATATTCATGAAAATGACATCAGACTGTGAAATCAACTATCCTGAGCCACTTTTCTGAAGAAAATCTTTGAAACTATGTGGATTTCACAAAATCCACTTTTGGCCTCCTCTCTGCCTGAAACGCACTTTAAGAGCATAAAAAATTGAAAATGCCAGTAAAGTGCTGAAAGTTGCAGATATTCATGAAAATGACATCAGACTGTGAAATCAACTATCCTGAGCCACTTTTCTGAAGAAAATCTTTGAAACTATGTGGATTTCACAAAATCCACTTTTGGCCTCCTCTCTGCCTGAAACGCACTTTAAGAGCATAAAAAATTGAAAATGCCAGTAAAGTGCTGAAAGTTGCAGATATTCATGAAAATGACATCAGACTGTGAAATCAACTATCCTGAGCCACTTTTCTGAAGAAAATCTTTGAAACTATGTGGATTTCACAAAATCCACTTTTGGCCTCCTCTCTGCCTGAAACGCACTTTAAGAGCATAAAAAATTGAAAATGCCAGTAAAGTGCTGAAAGTTGCAGATATTCATGAAAATGACATCAGACTGTGAAATCAACTATCCTGAGCCACTTTTCTGAAGAAAATCTTTGAAACTATGTGGATTTCACAAAATCCACTTTTGGCCTCCTCTCTGCCTGAAACGCACTTTAAGAGCATAAAAAATTGAAAATGCCAGTAAAGTGCTGAAAGTTGCAGATATTCATGAAAATGACATCAGACTGTGAAATCAACTATCCTGAGCCACTTTTCTGAAGAAAATCTTTGAAACTATGTGGATTTCACAAAATCCACTTTTGGCCTCCTCTCTGCCTGAAACGCACTTTAAGAGCATAAAAAATTGAAAATGCCAGTAAAGTGCTGAAAGTTGCAGATATTCATGAAAATGACATCAGACTGTGAAATCAACTATCCTGAGCCACTTTTCTGAAGAAAATCTTTGAAACTATGTGGATTTCACAAAATCCACTTTTGGCCTCCTCTCTGCCTGAAACGCACTTTAAGAGCATAAAAAATTGAAAATGCCAGTAAAGTGCTGAAAGTTGCAGATATTCATGAAAATGACATCAGACTGTGAAATCAACTATCCTGAGCCACTTTTCTGAAGAAAATCTTTGAAACTATGTGGATTTCACAAAATCCACTTTTGGCCTCCTCTCTGCCTGAAACGCACTTTAAGAGCATAAAAATTGAAAATGCCAGTAAAGTGCTGAAAGTTGCAGATATTCATGAAAATGACATCAGACTGTGAAATCAACTATCCTGAGCCACTTTTCTGAAGAAAATCTTTGAAACTATGTGGATTTCACAAAATCCACTTTTGGCCTCCTCTCTGCCTGAAACGCACTTTAAGAGCATAAAAAATTGAAAATGCCAGTAAAGTGCTGAAAGTTGCAGATATTCATGAAAATGACATCAGACTGTGAAATCAACTATCCTGAGCCACTTTTCTGAAGAAAATCTTTGAAACTATGTGGATTTCACAAAATCCACTTTTGGCCTCCTCTCTGCCTGAAACGCACTTTAAGAGCATAAAAATTTGAAAATGCCAGTAAAGTGCTGAAAGTTGCAGATATTCATGAAAATGACATCAGACTGTGAAATCAACTATCCTGAGCCACTTTTCTGAAGAAAATCTTTGAAACTATGTGGATTTCACAAAATCCACTTTTGGCCTCCTCTCTGCCTGAAACGCACTTTAAGAGCATAAAAAATTGAAAATGCCAGTAAAGTGCTGAAAGTTGCAGATATTCATGAAAATGACATCAGACTGTGAAATCAACTATCCTGAGCCACTTTTCTGAAGAAAATCTTTGAAACTATGTGGATTTCACAAAATCCACTTTTGGCCTCCTCTCTGCCTGAAACGCACTTTAAGAGCATAAAAAATTGAAAATGCCAGTAAAGTGCTGAAAGTTGCAGATATTCATGAAAATGACATCAGACTGTGAAATCAACTATCCTGAGCCACTTTTCTGAAGAAAATCTTTGAAACTATGTGGATTTCACAAAATCCACTTTTGGCCTCCTCTCTGCCTGAAACGCACTTTAAGAGCATAAAAATTTGAAAATGCCAGTAAAGTGCTGAAAGTTGCAGATATTCATGAAAATGACATCAGACTGTGAAATCAACTATCCTGAGCCACTTTTCTGAAGAAAATCTTTGAAACTATGTGGATTTCACAAAATCCACTTTTGGCCTCCTCTCTGCCTGAAACGCACTTTAAGAGCATAAAAATTTGAAAATGCCAGTAAAGTGCTGAAAGTTGCAGATATTCATGAAAATGACATCAGACTGTGAAATCAACTATCCTGAGCCACTTTTCTGAAGAAAATCTTTGAAACTATGTGGATTTCACAAAATCCACTTTTGGCCTCCTCTCTGCCTGAAACGCACTTTAAGAGCATAAAAAATTGAAAATGCCAGTAAAGTGCTGAAAGTTGCAGATATTCATGAAAATGACATCAGACTGTGAAATCAACTATCCTGAGCCACTTTTCTGAAGAAAATCTTTGAAACTATGTGGATTTCACAAAATCCACTTTTGGCCTCCTCTCTGCCTGAAACGCACTTTAAGAGCATAAAAAATTGAAAATGCCAGTAAAGTGCTGAAAGTTGCAGATATTCATGAAAATGACATCAGACTGTGAAATCAACTATCCTGAGCCACTTTTCTGAAGAAAATCTTTGAAACTATGTGGATTTCACAAAATCCACTTTTGGCCTCCTCTCTGCCTGAAACGCACTTTAAGAGCATAAAAATTTGAAAATGCCAGTAAAGTGCTGAAAGTTGCAGATATTCATGAAAATGACATCAGACTGTGAAATCAACTATCCTGAGCCACTTTTCTGAAGAAAATCTTTGAAACTATGTGGATTTCACAAAATCCACTTTTGGCCTCCTCTCTGCCTGAAACGCACTTTAAGAGCATAAAAATTTGAAAATGCCAGTAAAGTGCTGAAAGTTGCAGATATTCATGAAAATGACATCAGACTGTGAAATCAACTATCCTGAGCCACTTTTCTGAAGAAAATCTTTGAAACTATGTGGATTTCACAAAATCCACTTTTGGCCTCCTCTCTGCCTGAAACGCACTTTAAGAGCATAAAAAATTGAAAATGCCAGTAAAGTGCTGAAAGTTGCAGATATTCATGAAAATGACATCAGACTGTGAAATCAACTATCCTGAGCCACTTTTCTGAAGAAAATCTTTGAAACTATGTGGATTTCACAAAATCCACTTTTGGCCTCCTCTCTGCCTGAAACGCACTTTAAGAGCATAAAAATTGAAAATGCCAGTAAAGTGCTGAAAGTTGCAGATATTCATGAAAATGACATCAGACTGTGAAATCAACTATCCTGAGCCACTTTTCTGAAGAAAATCTTTGAAACTATGTGGATTTCACAAAATCCACTTTTGGCCTCCTCTCTGCCTGAAACGCACTTTAAGAGCATAAAAATTGAAAATGCCAGTAAAGTGCTGAAAGTTGCAGATATTCATGAAAATGACATCAGACTGTGAAATCAACTATCCTGAGCCACTTTTCTGAAGAAAATCTTTGAAACTATGTGGATTTCACAAAATCCACTTTTGGCCTCCTCTCTGCCTGAAACGCACTTTAAGAGCATAAAAAATTGAAAATGCCAGTAAAGTGCTGAAAGTTGCAGATATTCATGAAAATGACATCAGACTGTGAAATCAACTATCCTGAGCCACTTTTCTGAAGAAAATCTTTGAAACTATGTGGATTTCACAAAATCCACTTTTGGCCTCCTCTCTGCCTGAAACGCACTTTAAGAGCATAAAAAATTGAAAATGCCAGTAAAGTGCTGAAAGTTGCAGATATTCATGAAAATGACATCAGACTGTGAAATCAACTATCCTGAGCCACTTTTCTGAAGAAAATCTTTGAAACTATGTGGATTTCACAAAATCCACTTTTGGCCTCCTCTCTGCCTGAAACGCACTTTAAGAGCATAAAAAATTGAAAATGCCAGTAAAGTGCTGAAAGTTGCAGATATTCATGAAAATGACATCAGACTGTGAAATCAACTATCCTGAGCCACTTTTCTGAAGAAAATCTTTGAAACTATGTGGATTTCACAAAATCCACTTTTGGCCTCCTCTCTGCCTGAAACGCACTTTAAGAGCATAAAAAATTGAAAATGCCAGTAAAGTGCTGAAAGTTGCAGATATTCATGAAAATGACATCAGACTGTGAAATCAACTATCCTGAGCCACTTTTCTGAAGAAAATCTTTGAAACTATGTGGATTTCACAAAATCCACTTTTGGCCTCCTCTCTGCCTGAAACGCACTTTAAGAGCATAAAAATTTGAAAATGCCAGTAAAGTGCTGAAAGTTGCAGATATTCATGAAAATGACATCAGACTGTGAAATCAACTATCCTGAGCCACTTTTCTGAAGAAAATCTTTGAAACTATGTGGATTTCACAAAATCCACTTTTGGCCTCCTCTCTGCCTGAAACGCACTTTAAGAGCATAAAAATTGAAAATGCCAGTAAAGTGCTGAAAGTTGCAGATATTCATGAAAATGACATCAGACTGTGAAATCAACTATCCTGAGCCACTTTTCTGAAGAAAATCTTTGAAACTATGTGGATTTCACAAAATCCACTTTTGGCCTCCTCTCTGCCTGAAACGCACTTTAAGAGCATAAAAATTGAAAATGCCAGTAAAGTGCTGAAAGTTGCAGATATTCATGAAAATGACATCAGACTGTGAAATCAACTATCCTGAGCCACTTTTCTGAAGAAAATCTTTGAAACTATGTGGATTTCACAAAATCCACTTTTGGCCTCCTCTCTGCCTGAAACGCACTTTAAGAGCATAAAAAATTGAAAATGCCAGTAAAGTGCTGAAAGTTGCAGATATTCATGAAAATGACATCAGACTGTGAAATCAACTATCCTGAGCCACTTTTCTGAAGAAAATCTTTGAAACTATGTGGATTTCACAAAATCCACTTTTGGCCTCCTCTCTGCCTGAAACGCACTTTAAGAGCATAAAAAATTGAAAATGCCAGTAAAGTGCTGAAAGTTGCAGATATTCATGAAAATGACATCAGACTGTGAAATCAACTATCCTGAGCCACTTTTCTGAAGAAAATCTTTGAAACTATGTGGATTTCACAAAATCCACTTTTGGCCTCCTCTCTGCCTGAAACGCACTTTAAGAGCATAAAAAATTGAAAATGCCAGTAAAGTGCTGAAAGTTGCAGATATTCATGAAAATGACATCAGACTGTGAAATCAACTATCCTGAGCCACTTTTCTGAAGAAAATCTTTGAAACTATGTGGATTTCACAAAATCCACTTTTGGCCTCCTCTCTGCCTGAAACGCACTTTAAGAGCATAAAAAATTGAAAATGCCAGTAAAGTGCTGAAAGTTGCAGATATTCATGAAAATGACATCAGACTGTGAAATCAACTATCCTGAGCCACTTTTCTGAAGAAAATCTTTGAAACTATGTGGATTTCACAAAATCCACTTTTGGCCTCCTCTCTGCCTGAAACGCACTTTAAGAGCATAAAAAATTGAAAATGCCAGTAAAGTGCTGAAAGTTGCAGATATTCATGAAAATGACATCAGACTGTGAAATCAACTATCCTGAGCCACTTTTCTGAAGAAAATCTTTGAAACTATGTGGATTTCACAAAATCCACTTTTGGCCTCCTCTCTGCCTGAAACGCACTTTAAGAGCATAAAAAATTGAAAATGCCAGTAAAGTGCTGAAAGTTGCAGATATTCATGAAAATGACATCAGACTGTGAAATCAACTATCCTGAGCCACTTTTCTGAAGAAAATCTTTGAAACTATGTGGATTTCACAAAATCCACTTTTGGCCTCCTCTCTGCCTGAAACGCACTTTAAGAGCATAAAAAATTGAAAATGCCAGTAAAGTGCTGAAAGTTGCAGATATTCATGAAAATGACATCAGACTGTGAAATCAACTATCCTGAGCCACTTTTCTGAAGAAAATCTTTGAAACTATGTGGATTTCACAAAATCCACTTTTGGCCTCCTCTCTGCCTGAAACGCTTTAAGAGCAAAAGCAAAAAAATTTCAAAAGTGAAAGAAAGTTGCAGATATTCATGAAAATGACATCAGACTGTGAAATCAACTATCCTGAGCCACTTTTCTGAAGAAAATCTTTGAAACTATGTGGATTTCACAAAATCCACTTTTGGCCTCCTCTCTGCCTGAAACGCACTTTAAGAGCATAAAAATTTGAATGCCAGTAAAGTGCTGAAAGTTGCAGATATTCATGAATGACAAAAGACTTGAAATCAACTATTGAGCCACTTTTTGAAGCCAAAATCTGAAACTTGTGGATTTCACAAAATCCACTTTTGGCATCCTCTGCCTGAAACGCATTTAAGAGCATAAATTGGTGCCAGTTTGACTTGCTGATTTTTGAAAATGAGAATGTTGAACCAATATTGGATGGCACTTTTTGAGCCATTTTGAAGATGTGTGAATTGAAACTCATGTTGGAAAAACTCAGGTGAACAACTTTGAGCGTTTAGCTAAATTCAAGCAATAAAGTTTGATTTGTACAGAATCATTATGTCCAGGCTGTAATACTGCCGCACCTAAAGCAAAAAAACAAAAATGGTAAAGGCAAGCGGGGTATGGTTGCCCTCTGGACGCCTATTGGTCAAAGCAAAAGTTGCAGGCGGAGCTGTGTTTAGCTGTCAGCGTCCTGGATGGAGCTCTGGGCATCTCCGCCACACTGGCTCACGTCCTGGGACCGCCTTCTCTGCATCATCAGTATGTATGCATGTTGAGGTAACAGCATATTGTTATGTTCGGCCGACTAGATAAGCTGGGCGCCAGATATGCTAGGGCGCCCTCTCTCTATCTCTAAGATGGAGCTGGCGGTTGAATCTGGTTCTCTGTGAGGCTCTGTGACATTTAACTGGGGCAAAAGCTATCCTTCGGAGTTCTAGTACTTTCTACTTTGTTCAGGCGAGTGCTAGAGTGCCCCGCCTGGAGTTTTTGACCTTCTTGCACTAGAACTCACATATCCGCGTATAAGCTGTATTTAACATTGAATGAATGTATATTCTATTTACAAATCCCCCTTTTCACACCTGCTAGGTGTGAACTCTATGTTTTGGAACTATTCATTCAATGACTGTAACTCGATGTTTAGGTCCCTATCATCCGAATCGTCTGGATCGAAAGCTGGTGGGGTACTACGTCTAGTTCGGGTGTGTGTCTGATACTTGGTTTCTAATCCCCAAATCAGTAGGGCAACTAGTATGCCCATACCACACCCCATTATAGTTTTCTTCCCACATCCCACCCCTTTCCAGGTGAAGCGCTGCCGACCTCAGTCGGCGGGGTTTGCATAAGGGTCCCCTAGAGAGCGTCTAGACTCTCGATGCATTTTCCAAATCAGTGCGAATTTCTCCCAGTGTTCTGGTTGGTACCGGTGCTGGGACACAGTGTGTCAGGTGGTGCCAAGGGGCGCCTGATTTGCCCTTGACCTGAACCGAGTGTGAAGTAACCTCCTTCACTTCGTACGGCCCAGTCCACTGGGGTCAGTCCACTTGCGCTTGTGAACTTGACCCTGACCCAATCACCTACTTGTATCTGCTTTCCAGCTGCCGCTGCTTCAGGTACTGCTCGAGTCCTCTCGATCTGTTTGGAGAGAGCTTCAGTAAGAGAAGTTAGGGCACTCATATAGTCAGACATTTCAATCTGCTGTACATCCAGAGGTGGCATATGACCTCCATCTCTGGGTGGACCTGGCATCGGCCGGCCAGTCATGATCTCGTGTGGGGAGAGATGTGTTTCTCCCCCTTTTCCGGACCTCATGGCCATAAGGGCCAGAGCAGGGCCTCAACCCATGTTAATTTGGAGCCCGCGCAAACTTTGGCAATTTTGGCCTTAAGGGTCTGATTCGCTCGTTCCACCAGGCCCTGAGATTGCGGGTGATAGACTGACCCGAATCGGTGTGTGATTCCCAGAAATTGCTCTACCTGTGCGAGCATGGTGTTGCTAAAGTGTGATCCGTTATCGGAGCGGATGCATCTCGGTACTCCGTAACGGGGAATCAGTTCTGTCTGCAGCCACTTTACAACTGTCTGCGCGTCTTCTCTCTTGGTGGGAATTGCTTCCACCCATCTTGAAAATCTGTCCTACCATTACCAAGATGTACCTCTTTCCCTGCACTCTGTTCTCTGGTCCCATATCTGTATAATCTATGCTGATGTCTTGGAAACAGGCGGAGGGCACGGGATAAGATCCCATCGGTGTCTTGAATGGTTTTTGAATTGTGATTGCCACAATTTGACATTCATCGCAGAAGAGGAAAGATATCGCTTCCATGTGCGGATGCCACCATAGTTGTTTTAAATTGTCCAATGTCCGTTTCTCCTCGTGTGTAGGTCCGTGGGCCCTGGTAGGAGTGCTGCACACAGTTCTGCTGAGGCAACCACTCTGCCGTCGTGGGCTCTCCACAGACCTTCTTTGTCTTTTGAGGCTCCTTTTCGTGTCCATTCGGACCATTCATAAGGTCCTGCTTTCTTTTGATGATCTTTGATGTGTTCGATGGTAAGCTCAGGTGGGCCGGATGTTGGCTTCATAACCATTTGGCGAGGTGCGTAGCCTCAGTTTTCTTGGCTGCTCTGTCTGCCGCGTCATTACCGGCGCTGATTCGTGATTTGATTGTGTCATGTCCTTTTCATTTCATGATGGCCACCCCCTTTGGTAGTTGGATTGCTTCTACCAGCCTTCTCATAGCTGCTTCGTGTTTTATGGGGTGGTCATTGAAGTGGTGAAGTTCCGTCTTCGC